>CAJUYG010000052.1:401732-437257 GCA_910591675.1 Galerucella calmariensis | reverse complement strand
ATGAAGGTGACGGCAACGGTTTTAAGTCATTTGTAGATGGAAGAATTTTATTTGATATATTTTCCTTATATTAAACCCGGGTGGTTTGATAGTTGTCTTATGACACTACTTCAAAGAATGTACAGGGTTATATCAAAATATCTTCATTATTTTATATTTTCAAAAAATTAAAGATGCAACAAAAAGCTAGAAAAGATGTAAATTTTATTTGATGGACTATTTACTCACCTGTTGTGACAATAGTTACAACTTCCGAAGTAAAAAACTATCTAATAAGGTCAAAATTTGCATAATTTTACCTGGAATGGACAACAAGTCTATTTGTTCCAAAAATTGATACTTATAGTTTCTGGTTCTGTATCTGTAGAGTAGGAAGGGCGAGTGTATGCTCACAGCAATTAAACCACATGTGACCCATTGTACATCCTCCCGAGGAGTGGTCCTCCTAGGTCATCATTCAACTAGCCCTTCCCAGGAAGGTGGACAGGTCACCTTTATATCGGCAAATGTAGGCTAAGACTCACCGAACACAAACTCTCTTATTGACGATAACTCCGGACACTCGCACAAGACATGCCTGACAGTTTCATCTTCTTGTTCACACATCCTGCATAGAGGTGTGTCCACTAGCCCCACAGTATGGAGGTGTTTCCTTAGTTGACGGTGGCCAGTCAGAAATCCTACTGTCGAATGTAGGTTTTTCCTGGTCATCGCCAAGTTCCCAGGGTCGCCCAGGGTGATCCTGGCAAGACTGCATCCTTTGATTCCATCCCATCTCTTAAGGGATTGAGCATGGGTGTAATGTTTGGCTAGTTCCGCAATTTTCGAAGTCGTTAGGCCGTATGTGTCACTGGGTCCCAAAATTTTTATTCCAGCCGCTTCCCTGGCTAAAGAATCAGCAACGCGATTACGTTTACTCCTGTCGTGCCCTTTAACCCACCTCAAGATAATATTGTTATCTGCCGAGGCGTTAGCTAAATCTTAGTGGCACTCTAGTACTAGCCCCGATATAACACGTTGTCTGTTCAAGGCTAATAGGGCTTGTCTACTATCAGTGCAGATTGCTATGTTTTTGCCAGAAATTCCTTTTCTGGTTAGTTCTTTTGTGGCAATAGAGATACCAGCCAGTTCTGTTTGAACCACGCTGGTATTGTTTCCCATTCTCCACTTAATCCTTAGGCTTAGTGCTTTGGAGTAAACTCCACAACCTGAGCCTTCTTTCATTTTTGAGCCATCTGTATATATGCGTATTGCATTTGCAGCATTTGACTCTGTGTTCTGTTTTATTCGTATTTTGTAGGGTTCATTAAACACAAACCTGGGGACCTATTCTCAGCATATGCAAATTTGCATTCGCATATAACAATTTACGAATGGCCACATGCGCTTTCGTAATAAATATTGTATTCTTTCCTATTCGCATACGTGGTTCGCAAGTGTTTACGAACGGTTAGCTAAACACTCTCGCGTAAACATGGCAATATAGCATTAGCACATGCTGTGGCTCAGCTGATGTTTATCAATATTTAAAATTTTCGGATTCTACCCAATTCTACCCTCGTTTTATCGTTTACTACTAGAAGTGTTTTGGGGTTCTAAGGGAAATTATTTGAACTCAGATCTGATTTTTGTTAATTCTAGCATACAAGAATAATGGATATTAATAAAGGTAAATATAAAGGCATCTTGCAAACTGCTATAGGTATTTTGAGATTTTTCATAAATTCCATAAATTCGGAGTGCTCTCTCTTCAGCATCTTCTGATGCTTGGATTAAAGGCGAGTAAACAAACTGTGCAGTCATTTATTTGATGACGAAAAGTCTTACAAAACTAACTCGAACTCAAAATCACGAATAAATTGTAATGCACCCATTGACATATATGTCAATGAATACACCATACACTTTAAAACATATACAAAAGCGGGGTTATGTATGGCAAATACGCATTCGTATATGTGCTTCACTTAGAATATCCCGCTCGGTGCAATTTCGAATGATACATACGCATGCGAACCAATTGCGAATGTTGAAAAATATGAACCTTCGCATTTATAAACATTACGTATGCGTATCTCAACATTCAGCAGCTGAGAATAGGTTCTCTGGGTTCAATTGCAAAAACAACTTAAAAAAGTGTCTTACTTTAATTAAAAGTAAAAAATCTTGAAAATGAAGTGATCTATCGAGTTCAATAAAGAGTACTGCAGACAAAAGTCTTCAGTTCTCAATACAGGGTGTTTCAAAAATATGGTACAGTAAAAGTTCCTCGTATCACATAGAAAATTAGAGTTAACTGTATATACCCTCACTTCGTGGAATCTACTCATTATATGGTTTTAAATGAAACTAACTGTTTCTGAAAATTTACTTGCAATTTACACATTTCTACAAATATATTGTGGAGTCATTCAGAAACAGTTAGTTTCATTTAAAACCATATAGAAAATTAGAATTAAGCAACAAAAAGGAATGCTATTTTATGGCACACATCTCAAAAGCGATAGTTAGTATTTTATCTCGCACCATTTCACGTACTTTTAATTTATTTAATAAGCCTCCATAATGATCGAAAAAGTTATTAATTTTTATCAAAAAGCCTTAAACGTAATTTTTTGTTCACAAAACAACTCGACGTTTCATAAAAGTTTGTATAAAACAACTTTCTTGCGAAGATTTTAATGAACTTAGTGGAAAATTTGCGGCATTAAAGAAAATCGTCGTCGATATTTAACGAGAATAAGAAGCTAAAGCCATTAAGTAGTTGTGTAATGAGGAGTTTAGTCGGTAATATGATATCGTAAGAAAAAAAAATATTTTTGAGTTGGACGAAAAATGTATCTGTGTCGAAAGATATTTGAAAAAATAATACTAATATCACAGTACGTACGTCGTTGAATGAATTTATATAAATGAATAATAAATATACCACAAGGAACATACCTACAGAAAAAACCTAAAAAATACGTTTTATACCAAATTTTTAACGCGTGAAACTAAAAAATTATTAAACAAATCATTTTCAACGGAGACTGCACAATTTCCTTCTTGTTGCTTCAAAAGCAATGATGAACTGCTAGCCGAAAGCCTCCACGTTCATATATATACAGAGTGTCCCGTAAATAATTACCGTAAATTAGAGGCATGATAGATCATTAAGAAATATTTAAAATACTCAAATGCAACTTTTCTCTAACCTTCCTAGTCTTACGGGACACCCTGTATATATGTATATATTCAGTACATTAACTAGTGATATTAATTTTTATAGTCGCGCTGTTTAAAACATCATCTCTAGTTACTTTCATCGCTTTTAAAATTTATTGATGCATAGAATAATCTGAGACTGCCTTCCGCGTTATGCTTTTTACCACTTCATGAATTGGAAATGTAATTTTCTCCTCCTCGCAGTTTTTATCATAAAACTTGACATCTATAGCACATTTCACCACAAGTTGGTGTGTATCATATAATAACTTTTACTTAATGTATACCTTTTAAAAAATACCGTAACAGACACGCTTGCCGTAGGTTATATAATATGTACCGGGTGGCCAACTAAGAACGGCCGTCGGCAATATCTCAGGAGTGGATTATAGCACAGGTTTGGGAAAAAATTTTTATAACAAAAGTGGCCTCGAAAAACCCCTGGAAATTATTTTCAGTATTGTAGGTCCACCGCTAAATGGCGTGTTTAACAGTTAAAATTAAAAAATGCAAAATTTTTCAAAATTTACTCAATTAAGGAGAATATTAAATATTATAATCAGATTCCTCGACAAATTCTGCATATTTTTAATATGACAAGTTTAAGCCTATCTCTTCAAATAAGGGATGGGGGAGAGTGGGAACCTTGTTACTAAAAAACGCCTGTAATTCCGGTTCTGCTTGACCGATTTTAATAAACTTGATGTTGTTTGGAAGAGCTTTTGTTAAACAATCGAAAATTTGTAGATATGAAGCAATCTGATTAATAACATGAATGCTAGATGGCGCTGTTTTATTTTTTTTAAATATTGTGTTTTCTCGTAACAATTTTTAATTGAAGCATAGAAATTGAAGTAGATTTTTGAGAAGTAGACTAAGTTAGTAATAAAACACTGCAAACCGCAAGTCGATATCTCTTTCCTATACTGAGATATCGTAAGAAGCAGGTAAATCGGTAAATCGGTAAATCGGTAAACCGATATTTGGAAGTTCATATATTTGGCCACAGAAGTCTCCAGACCTAACTTTAGATTTTTATTTGTGGTGGCGAGTAAAAGATCTCGTTTATGCTGATAGACCCGCAACACGAGCTGACATGGTTGAAAGGATACGACAGACAATACGAAGTATCTTAAGGGCAGCAATTGAAGCTGCTGTTTTCTCTACCCGTCAGCGATTGATTTCATGCATTGAAAATGGTGGACGACATTTCGAACATCTAGGGCGGCACTAATTACGTACCTTGTTATTTATTAAAGTTTTCAATTGTTCGATTTATCACATTATTTTAAAATTTGTTCTCACTGTTATTAGCGACAGCATTACATTTAGGTAATTTAGTGGCAACCATAACATTAATATGATAACATTTTGAATTACTGCAGACCAGTGTAAGCTCTTTCCATTTAGGTTGAATTTAATAATTTCTGTTAACGCGAACCAGCCTTCTAGACGTTGGAAGAACAATTCCAGCAATTTACCTGTTTCGTACGATATCTTAGGGAAGGAAAGAGACATAGCCTTCCGCTTTGCAGTGTTTTATTACCAATTTAGCCTTCTCTTCAATGACCAATTTGTATGCTTCGATTTACAATTGTTACGAGAAAACACAATATGTAAAAAAAAATAAAACAGCCCCTCTAGCATTTATGTTATCGATTAGATTGCTTCATATTTACCAATTTTCGATTGTTCAACAAAAGCTTTTTCAAACAACATCAAGTTTATCAAAATCGGTTAAACAGAACCCGAATTACAGGCGTTTTTTCATAACAAGGTTCCCACTCTCCCCCACCTCCTATTTGAAGAGATAGACTTAAGCTTGTCTAATTAAAAATATGCAGAATTTGTCGAGGATCTGGGAATCTGGAATCTGATTATAATATTTAATATTATCCTTAATTGCGTAAATTTTGAAAAATTTTTACTGATAAATACGCCTTCTAGCGGTGGACCTACAACTGTGAAAATAATTTCCAGTCTCCTCGAGGCCACTTTTGTTCTAACATTTTTTTTCCCGAACCTTGAGATACGGCCGACGACCGTTCTTAGTTGGCCACCCGGTATATACCTACCTATTCTTTTTAACCTCCTCCATTCCTCCGTTTCATATTGTAAATTCTTTAATAATAAACGAGTTAGTGTTTTTTAAATTGATTCTAATAATTTTGTCGTGAATAAATCCGAGAGTTGTAATCTCAAAAATAATTAAGTCTCTTTACTCTATTTTGTCTGGATTTGGATAGAGACGGCAAGTGTTAAATATCTTGAAGCTACAACAAATACTGCTATTGAGTTGCTTCAATTTTCATTCGGTATGAAACGAAAGTAGTTGACAAAGCCGAGAATAACAGTTCTACCAAGCTCTAAAATAACTTAAATTCCTCATCGTTTTAATCACTTCTGGTTGGGAGAGAGATAAAGGAACTCCCTTTATAGGCAAGGGAGGCAGACAATTTGAGTTTATTATTTCAAAACCTTTATTTTATAGAACGTTGTATTACTAAATTTCGTTTTATACGTCAAATACTAATGTGTGCAAACGTTCATCCAAAAGTTAATCGAATTTACGTTTACGTTTCACCACGCTATAAGTAACACTACTTAGCGCGTGGTGGAATTCCAGTAATAGATTCCCAAATCGGATTTAGGGATATTTTTTTCATGGAAGAGGAGGAAACATTGTCTTACATTTTGAAGCTCTGTTTTATTGATATAGACTCCTAGGACTAGTGCATTTGAGGTAAGAATCCTCCAAGAAGAACCTAGTGAAAAAACTATTGAGCCTGATAAGGACTTCTCTAAGATAATTCGGGAAAGGGTAAAGGAAATGATTAACAAACTAAAATTGGGAAATATAATGGGCGTTTAGAAATGTTTTATTTCTAATCGCTGGCTTATCTGCAGCACCCAGTCTACTCTACTTAGTAAGGATGTATTGATATCTA
This sequence comes from Galerucella calmariensis, assembly GCA_910591675.1. Classification (NCBI taxonomy): domain Eukaryota; kingdom Metazoa; phylum Arthropoda; class Insecta; order Coleoptera; family Chrysomelidae; genus Galerucella; species Galerucella calmariensis. Next base: position 431,102 of record CAJUYG010000052.1, on the reverse strand, counting down.
GTTAGCCTAGACCAGTTCCATGCATAAACAAAATATTACGTTACCATAGCAACGAACAATACCTCATTAGAAGTGTCAGTGTGAAGTTGGACGTCAAAAAAGTAAACCAGAGTTAAGCAATAAATTGAAAGAAAAAAGATGTCCACCGAAATTGCGAAAATCGAAAAGTTGGAGTATTGATCCATCATCAAGTACCTGTATTTAAAAGGGTTAAGAGGTAAGCAGATTTACGAAGATATACTTAATACCCTTGGTGATTAATGTCCTTCATCCTCTCCAAGACCTAGGAAGTTTCGTGTCCAAAAATCAGCTAGAAAAGTTCTTGCTTCAGTTTTTTGGGATTGCCATGGAGTAATTATGATTGATTTTTTGGATAAGGGTAGAACAATAACCGGAGATTACTATTCGACATTTACTGGCCACTCTACGGGAAAAAACTAAAGAGAAAAGACGCGGAAAGCTATCCAAAGGGGTTTTGTTTTTGCAGTACAACGCCCCTGCACACAAATTTCATGTTGCCATGCAAAAAATTCGTGATTTAGGGTTTTAATTACTAGAACACCCCCGTATTCACCAGATTTGGCTCCGTCCGACTATCATCTCTTTCCTCAACTGAAAAAAAGTTAAGAAGGTCGTAAATTTTCTTCCAACGAGGAGGTAATAAAAGCTGTGGAGGTCTGGTTTGCAGAGCAAGAGGAAACATTTTTTTGAAAGGTCTAGAGACGTTGCAGGTTCTCTGTAATAAATGTATCCAATTAAGAGGAGAATATGTTGAGTAATAAAATATTTTGACATTGAAATTTCGTTTGTTCCTACAGTAGGCTAAGAATTTTTCAATATACATATGTATGTAGGTAAACGTTGGCTTTACGAAATAGCTTCTGGACTATTATTTTAATACCTGGTAGACAATACGCAGGGAGATGAAGGCTTGTGAAAACAATAAAGTGGAATTCTCTAATGTCATCTTATTCTGTTTGTCTTTCCTTTCTTCGGCTTTTAATATCCAATACTGCCGAAAATCAGCCCTTTCAGACTAAAATGGCGAGATGCGTCTTTGGAAGAATGCCGGAAAAGCAGAATGGTCTTATTCGTGAAAATTACAAAAGAAATCGAAGTCCATTTTACGGAAAATACGTTTTCTATAAACTTTGATTAATTTTTAAGTTTAATGAGTTTTTTTTGGATAGGTGAAAACCTCGTAATGATTCAATGTCTAGTATACTGGGTGGTCTACGTGAAAGTTAGTCTCTTTTACCTGCAGAATTATTTTGCCGAGTCTGTATATATTTCTTTTGGGCGTGTGTATGTCACCTTAATATGGATTCCAGGACACACTGGAATAGAAGTAAATGAAATAGGAGATGAACTAGCAAAGAGGGGGACTGAAATAACTTTCTAGGGGCCTGAACTCTTTTGCGGAATTAGCCCCAATGTAATATTGGAAAAAATATGTAAAGCCGAGAAAAAGAGAAGATCTGACCATTGGAAATATCTAGTAGGGCTTAAACAATCAAAGACTCTTCTGGGTGACTACAACCAATCAAATGATTGCACAAGTCAAAGTAAAACTGTGCTAAGAGTTTTAACAGGGATCCTAACGGGACATTGTCGCCTGAATGGGCACCGGAAAAAGCTCAAAATAGTGGAGGAAGAAGAATGCAGATTTTGTGGCATGGAAGAAATTACCTCCATCCACATACTTTCCAACTGCACATCACTCCAGAATCCTAGAGCACAGCACCTGGGAGATTAATGGATAGAAGCCTGCAGACATCCTAAAATTCTTCCGGGAAATAGGACTAAAGGAGCTACTAATTTCTGAGACTCTCCTCAGAAACTAAGTAGAAGTAAGGGGGCACAATAGATCTTTTAGGTCTCAGTGAATGTCACCCCAAAATACATACATACATACAAGCAACTGTATGGCTTAGATTCACAATTGGTCCCAAACATATATTTTCTATCAGAAAATTTACGATACAATCTGATTTTTCTACCAAAAATATGTAATGATGTTAAAATTTGTATAATATGACAAGAAGTTAGCACAGGACAACGTCTCTCGGGTCATCTAGTTTGTTTATAAAGCTATCATATAACATGAATGATCAAAGCATGCTCAAAAGTCATTGTTAGAATTTAATTTTCTTAACAATGTATGGAACGATTTTGTCCACGATCCTTTCAAGCTTCGAACAGGACGAATATCTCGGTATATTTTGTGAGGTTTAATAATTTCGCAAACAGGAACTAGCAAGAAGGAAGATATCTACAATACGCTTTTACGACCGGACACTTACAAAAGAACCATTAGCTAGTCCAAAGCTAAAAGCAGTTCAAACATTCATCGCTAGTGCAGTTAGTAAATGGAAATACAACTTGTTTCGGGAGCAACAAAGAGACCAGATTTTGTCGAATTCTGTAAAAGTAATCTCGTTGTTGGTTCGAGCCGAATCCATTAGGCCTTATTCGTATAGCATCGTTCACCGCACGTATTTAAGAATAGTTTTGCATTATGTAAATGTCTCTCCCGCCGTTTCGGTTCCTGAAACTGAAACCGAAACACCACGCACTCAACTCATCGCGGCTTTTCAGCGGTTCGAGTACTTGAATCATAGACGTACGCAAAGGGATTATCGCATTGGATTTGTTTCTAACTTGCTTTTACTTTCAAAGTTCAAATAAAATAATGTATCACTATCAGAACACAAAACTCAACTTATAATGCTTCAATAAATGAACTAATTAATGTCAATTGTCCCGCTTTTTATACTTTTCACCTGGTCCAGACAGTTCTCGACTTTTTGATGACATTTCTAGACTTTACGATGACTTGTGTAGATGATTTAAGATGTATGTCTTATTATTTTTTATGGGCCTTTACAAATCTTTAGAGCATATCCGTCGAGATTAGAGCGAGATTTTGCTTGTTTCGTCTCTGTCTCGTATCGAAAAACCGAGACAACACTACCCGGCGAGACATGAGATACAACTCTAGAGTCCCGTTGAATCTTTTTTCTACAAATGTCAATTGTCCCGCTATTTATACTTTCCACCTGTCCCAGACAGTTCTCGACTTTTCCATGACATTTCTAGACTTTACGATGACAGATATAGATGATTCCAGATGTATATCTTATTCTTTGTTATGGACCTTTACATATCCTTAGAGCAGGTACGAGATTCGAGTGCGAGATTTTGCTTGTTTCGTCTCCATCTCGTATCGAAAAAGCGAGACAAGACTACCCGAGAAATAAGATATCGAGAGTCTCGTTAAATCTTTTTTTTAGTAAAATTTCAATTGGTGCAAATCAGGTTACCATCGTTATTTATTTTCTAGTTGATTAAAAGACGAGACAACTGATTACGAGATAAGACCTACATTTTTCAAATCTGCCGAGAGAGTCTCTCTCGCCTTATCTCGTCTCGTATGGAACTTTATTTTCTAGCAACTTCTGTTGAATCTCCGTCCATGTAAAAATTCTCTTTGTATTTGCGCCACATTTACCTCTAGCTGCTTAATTGTGATTGTTCTCGACAGGATTCAAAACTTGAAGGAGAACTTGTTTCTTTAAATAACGAAATGTTATACATCACTTGGTAGGAGATTCTAAATTGAGTATATATACATCGGCAAATTGCTCTTACCGAGACGATTTCCTAGACGATGGGTGGCGCGTCTCCAAAAGTGCTTTTTGCGATTTGACTAAACTGTCTTTTCTTTGTGTGATTAAGTACTTTCATTCTTGCAACTTGAATAAAAAGTGGGGACATTAAATATGATTTTTAAAAAGGGATTTTTTCTTTGTATACATTCTCGAGGTAGTTTTTCTTCATTTTTATATTCCAATTAAAACTACAAAAAATGTAGCTGCTATTCCGTTATTACTGAAGTTCTAGCTATAAAGACAAAAATCGTAATTCAACCCAATAATTCGACAGAGGGCTAATGAAAAGTCAAGTAGCTGGCATATTTATTAATGCCTCAGGTTTCCATATCTCGCGTTCGTAATCAAGGAGACATGTTAAGGGTCGAAGTGGGACTGCTGGAAGCTGCCGAGAAAGCCGACTTTATTGGAAATGGCGGAATAAACTTTGTTGGAGTGAAGATCGAAAAAATTTGGAAAGATTTTCAAAACTGAATGTAAATTCATTGATTCTTGAACAATATTGTTGTTCTTATTGAACTTTTGTTATAAATAACTCTTGAAGGGATTCGTTACCAAGTTATAAAACAGAAGCCGATGTTCAGTAAAGAATGGGACAAACTCTAGATGGAGTACCGGGTGGCCAACTAAGAACGGCCGTCGGCCATATCTCAGGAGTGGATTATAGCACAGGTTCGAAGGAAACAAATGTATGACAAAAGTGGCCTCGAGAAACGCCTGGAAATTATTTTCAGAATTGTAGGTCCACCGCTAGAGGGCGTATTTGACAGTTAAAATTTTAAAATGCAAAATTTTAAAAAATTTACTTTATTAAGGAGCATATTAAATGTTATAATCAGATTCCTCGACAAATTCTGCATATTTTTAATATGACAAGTTTAAGCCTATCTCTTCAAATAAGGGATGGGGGAGAGTGGGACTTTGTTATGAAAAAACGCCTGTAATTCCGGTTCTGCTTGACCGATTTTAATAAACTTGATGTTGTTTGGAAGAGCTTTTGTTGAACAATCGAAAAATTGTAAATATGAAGTAATCTGATCAATAACATAAATGCTAGATGGCGCTGTTTTATTTTTTTTAATATTGTGTTTTCTCGTAACAATTTTAAATGGAAGCAAACAAATTGAAGTAGATCTTTAAAAGTAAACTAAATTAGTAATAAAACACTGCAAGCCGCAAGGCGATATCTTTTTCTAATCCTGAGATATCGTATAATCATATCAATAAGACACATTAAAGGCCTTCGTTGTTAGTAAACGAAAACATACTTAAAATGCATTAACTCTCGTAATGTTATTACGAATTTTTTTCGCCAGGCCTCTCTTTATTTTTATTATTGGTACATTTTTACTTTATTTTGCTTCACTGGTGTTTTATTGAAACTGGACATAAAATGGCGGCAAATACATTAGTCATGTTTTCACAAGTTAAGTTTGATTTGATGATTTTTTCGGTGTGATAAGAACGAGAAACATATATGTAGTTACCTACTGGACAAACGAAAAACATCAGTTATCATTAAACTGGGTTTAGGTGTTGATATAACGCGACCTAAATCGTAATTCACATTTTAAACTGTATTTGTTGTTGCTGGGCCAAATTCGGTTTTTATTGATATTTTATGCTTTTGATTTCATTCAATTCACTCTACTTTTTAAAGACCTACTTCAATTAGTATTTTTCCATTTAAAATTGTTACGAGAAAATCTTTGAAAAAAATAAAACAGCGCCCTCTAACGTCTATGTTATTGATCAGATTGCTTCATATTCACAAATTTTCGATTTTTCAACAAAAGTTCTTTCAAACAACATCAAATTTATTAAAATTGGTCAAGCAGTACCGGAATTACAGACGTTTCTTCATAACAAGGCTCCCTTTCTCCCCCCCCCTCATTTGAAGAGGTAGACTTGAGCTTGTCATATTTGAAATATGCAGAATTTGTCGGGAAATCTGATTATAATATCTAACATGCTGCCTAATCGAGTAAATTTTGAAAAAATTTCAACTGTCAAATACGCCCTCTAGCGGTGGACCTACAATTCTGAAAATAATTTCCAGGCGTTTCTCGAGGCCACTTTTGTCATAAATTTTTTTCCTTCGAACCTGTGATATAATCCACTCCTGAGATATGGCCGACGGCCGTTCTTAGTTGGCCACCCGGTACATAACAATGATGCTGATCAACTTATCTTTTCTCCTGTAATTAAGAAAGAAATTCAATTTCAGATGTTTGACCTCGGTAATTGAGCCCTTAAAAGTACATGTTCCTGTAACACATTTTCTCAACAATCAATTCGATTATCACAACTCTGTATGATACGAAGGCAAGTGCCAAAAATTATATTTAAACCGTTGGCGGTCGCGCTAAGTGACATCGACCAACTATCGCTTACCCAGCGTCTCTTCCACCCATAGGATTATGTTATGCCGTCGCGACGAACCAATTATTAATTTCCCAACTAGCAATAAAACCAATTTGCATACGAATAGAGTATTAAAACTCTTGCTAAGCTTCCAGTCCGAAATGAATCATGTTTAAACACCCATTCGGGACGTTTAATGAATATGTTTAAGTTTTTTTTTCACGATGATTTATTGATAAACAAAATATTGGATTGATCTGAAAAGACAGTGCAACGTGATTCAATTTTTCCACTAGTAGCTGTGCAGTTGACAATCATTGCTTCTTCTAGCAAACTTAGAAGTTTTAACCTAAGTCAATAATAGACAAATTCGATATATTTTGGAAATTCAGGGATAGTAGTTCAACAAAAACTTGTGCAACATAATTTTTTACATCCAGGAGATTGTCTTTAACATATTTGCTGCTTGAAATTACCTATCAAGATAAAATTATTCGAATGAAAATGCCATTAGTTTGAAATTCGCGCTCAACCAAAAATGACTGATGACATAACGAGTAGGTACGTTCATGATATATCGAGAACTGACAGTCTCCTTGTCAGTCAGACGACAGGGTAAACGCTTCTCGTGGTGCGTTTGTGAATTATTTTTAATATTTGGCTTAAATTTGGCCAGCATTTAAAAAAATTGTATATACACCATGGTGGAGAAGACATTTATAAGCCTCGCACCTTATTCCGCTCGGTCAATGATAATATTTTTCATCACCTTGGTGTATTATTTACTATTTAACAAAGATGTTTCTGATGGAAATATAAGTATATTCACAATCCATATCTGCCAGATTTTATGTCCTTACATTTTGAACAAACTTGAACAATCAAACACACGGCTTCTTGATAAAAGTGCAGGGATATTAATTTTCCAATTAGAAAGCGACCAATAAATTGAGAACCGAAAGAGTTTCGAAAAAAGAAAGGAAATTATAATTATCAGAATCAAGTTGACTTAATTATTTTAAAATGTTCGGAGAGATTTTAATTCAATTTCTGTGTCAGCATAATGTTGTAATAAAGATGAAAGTATTTGTATGTACCAACCACTTTAATCTCTTTCAACTGATGCTGGGGGTTTTTCTTTAGTCCCGCGGGAGTTTGTCGACGGAATCATACTTCAAACTTTCTTTTCCAACTGCATTATAACCGCCTGAAAATAATACAATAAAATAACTTTATATATATATCGAGATAAATCTGTACGACAGAGAAGGGTCCTGTAATTTCACAGGGAGGTTTCAGATGTAATTGAATTATTTCAATTTTAATACGATGGACGTAATGTATAACAAAAATAAATCGCCATTTTCATAAAATTCCACTGCTAAATGAATATTTTTGTTAACCTTTTCAATTTAAAACTGTCAAAAAAGTTTATTATTAAAAAACATTTTATTGTCTGCAAAATATCGAGACCGACCCTGTTGATTTAGTTCTTATCTCGTTAGAGATTTCTACGATGACAAAATGTTACTGAAAGCCTAAAGTTTTGTTGGAAAATACGTTTAACAAAAAGAACTTGGGTCATTGTAGTTATATCTGCTTTTCCATTTAATTTCGATCATTATAGAAAATTGACGACGCTAACATAAAATTGAGTCAATTTCCTTCAATGACTCGTGTCTTCGCCGAGTTAACTATTTTTGTTATCTCAGACCATTAAAAGATTTTTTAAACGGGAAAGAAAAAGTTTTACGTTCTGTTGATAGTTGACGTCGAATGTATCTAAGAAGATGGACATTAAACGAGTGTTACGAGAGTTAATTAGTTCCTATCACATGTGTAGACTAAAATTAAATGTTCATATATGCAATATTCCCAAAAATGATATAAATTATCAAAAAATTATATGCAATATATTGAAAAATAGGCAGGATTGCAAAAAGTACGCATATTATTTTAAAAAATATGCAATATTTCATAAAATAATTAGCAATATCTTAAAAATATGCAAATTTTCAAGAAATTTTATGAAATATCTTCAAAAATATGCTGTATATGACAATAAATGTAATATTTCGAAAAGTACAATATCTCGCATATTATTTGAAAAAATATGCAATATCTTACACAATATTCAGCAATATCTTGAGAAATAGGCAAATTTTCGAGAAATTAACTGGAATATCTTCAAAAATATGCTTTATATGACAAAAATGTAATATTTCGAAAAATACAATGCAATGTCTCGTGAAATATTTAATATTTGAAGAAATAACTCGAATTATCTTGGAAAATATGCAAATATATGCAATATTTCACAAAATCATTCGCAATATATTGAAAATTAGGCAGGATTGCAAAATTAACTCAACAAAGTTCGCATATTATTTGAAAAAATATGCAATATCTTAAGAAATGGTCAAATTTTTGAGAAATTATCTGGAATATCTTCAAAGATATGCTGTATATGGAAAAAATGTGATATTTCGAAAAATACAATGCAATATCTCGTGAAATATTCAATATTTTAAGAAATGATTCGGATTATAATGGAAAATATGCAAAGATATGCAATCTTTCACAAAACTATATTCAATTTATTGAAAAATAGGCAGTATTGCAAAATTACCTCAGAAATACGCATAATATTTGAAAAGATATGCAATATCTCACATAATATTCAGCATGCCCTTAAAAAATAGGCAAATTTTCGAGAAAATATCTGAAATATTTCCAAAAATATGCTGTATGACAATAAATATGATAGGTATTTTGAGAAATACAATGCAATATTTCGTAAAATATTTATTATTTTAAGAAATGATTCGAATTATAATGGAAAACATGCAAAGATATGCAATCTTTCACAAAATTATATTCAATTTATTGAAAAATAGGCAGTATTGGAAAATTATCTCAAAAATACGCATATTATTTGAAAAAATATGCAATATCTCACATAATATTCAGCAATACCTCAAAAAATATGATAGGTATTTCGAGAAATACAATGCAATATTTCGTAAAATATTTATTAATTTAAGAAATGATTCGGACTATAATGGAAAATATGCAAAGATATGCAATATTTACACAAAATCATATACCATATATTTTGAAAAAATTCAAAATTCCAGAAAATAATATGCAATATCTTAAAAAATATGAAATATTTCTGTATTATAATTTCTACATATACGGAACCAATAATACGCTGTCCAACGACGACCAAAAGGTAAAAACCTTTCAACCTCGTGAAGTATCACTCGATTTTTTTTATTTTGATCAATCACAGCTTTTTTAATAAAACAGTAAGCAGTATATCCTTTATTCAATGCGACGTTCTTTGCAGTTCCTTGATGAATGATCTGCATTCCAGCAGTGCCCTCATAATAAAACGCAAATGTTAATCAGCGCCTAATTGATATTTTATAGACCCTAATTAATTTTCCTGGATAAGTGTCTGCAAAGAGAAGTGGCGAAGAGAAATATAATTATCAAATTCAGGTTGATTTAATTATTTTATAATATTCCTAAATGATAAATGAGCCTAAGCAAAAAAATTAAATAAATTACGATAAGGATGAAAATGTTCTTGTGTAAGCCACTGCGAAAGGATAATAAAAGCCACCGAAATGCATGCAAATGAAGATAATTGCGAGTTCATCGGCATCTAGTCGTCCGAGATATTTTCGAATAGAATATTTTATTTTATGAAAATGGCTTGGCTCTCCACACAAAACTGCCATCACTTAAAAAGCTTATCATTATACGAATTCCAGCTGGAAACTTGCCTTGTCATCTATCAATTTTATTTAAAAACTAATAGCAAATAAGCAGTGTATTTTTTCTGAAATTCACTTCTTATATCCGTCAGTCGATCCGTTTTAGACCTATAACTCTAAGCACGTATGACACCATCTCCTAGTCCTTATATGCTGCAGTATCCTATTAGTATTCCCGTGATGTAGTCCACATGGAAGTCCAGTCATCTGAGCATCGAACACGAAATCTTCTCCGGGAGGTCATCAAGAGGTTCTTGTTATATACAGCGGGCGGAGGACGTAAGGTCACTCGTGCATTAACTACTATGCAGCTCCGTCGTACTCATGTTGATGGAGCTAGCCATTCGGATGAAATCAAAATCTTGGATAGAATTAAAATAATTATTTATCAAAAGTGAAAATAATGATTCTCTTTTGGTCCTTTCTTGAATGGTTTTTGGTTATGGAAACTTCTTGTTGGCGTATTAAAAACTAATAAAAATGATGTAACATGAAATAAGGCATATTCTTTATAACGTATCTGATAAAAAAAATTATTTCTCTGGAATTGAAAGTTTTGCAACGCTTCTATAAGCTTTTCGATTTACCTGTAACAGTTAATCTATCCGGTGATGTGTGTAAAATGTAAGAAAGCTGTCAGAAGAGGCAATATGAAGCTATTTTGCTAGAAGACGGGAGTACAAAGACCAAATAAATGAAAAGTGAAAATCGAACAATGGCCCCGGAAAAGCAGTTTCACCCTAGATAGAAATCAGTCGTTTTAGATGGAAAATTTCCAGAGGATAATTATCCTTCGATAGAACATATATATTTACTTGGGAAAAATCAGTTTTTCCTTTTGAAATATTGACTCTATAGATAGGTAATTGAGCTGAGGATAATGTACATGCTATTCCTTTTATCATAGAGTAATATTACTATATTCTAAGCCGTCATTGTTAAAAAAAATCAAAATGATTCTTAAGCCGGAAAAATAAAAAGTGCTGCTTCAAGTTTTTTGGAGCATTTTAAATAATAAAAATTTCAAAAAATGGGTAACTCAACAATTCACTACATCCATGTATTAATCAACCAAAATCAAAACCACGTAATTGTTTTTGTTGCTTTTCAAAAACAATGCTCTCCCTAAAAGTTACCTACCTTTTTGCACATTTAATTTTAACCGTATTTATTGGGAGAAATTCGAGATTGGTAATATTATTGACTTTTGAACAATAAGTGAGATCAACACAGATAAGAATAAAATAATATAGTTCAAGAAAATAAATGAACAAATTACAATCTGCAATAAATAAAATCTATACACTGCTTTCGATTTAACAATTATTGGTATTTAACATTGTTGCCGACAAAAATTGGGAGTAACTTTCACAGATAAATACATTTGGCAACAGCTGACTGCGCACAATTATTCTGCTTTCTCTTTCTAGTGTTTTTCTCATATTTTCCTTGTTACAGTTGTGTAAAGCGCATGGGTCGAATAGACTTTTCGCAATATGTATATCGAAATAAAAAATTTTTCTTCTCGGTATAAGACTCCTAGCCTTGAACAGTGAGTTGAGAATGAAGAATAGTTTAGGTTATAATATAACAACGTTCACACGTTCTATAAAAAAAGTTTACCTTCATAGAAATTCATTAATTTTGGGGAATTACCGTGTACCTTCTAAAAATGTTCCCGCTTCGTCCTAGTAACTTAGTGATGGCGTCAATTTGAGAAGAAGATGAATGGAAAGACTAGCGACTGACGGATAAATGAGAATAAGGCTTAACGAATACTGTTTATCCCTTTTATTGCGGTTAAACTGATGGAAAATCACGTGACGACTGCTTTTGGGGAAATTACTTTGAAAAGTAAATACCGTTTTTGTCATTTATTAGGCTGAAATTTGGGAAAATGTTTGTTGGCTAACACATGATATTGTATTAAAACTATAAAGTAGACTAGAACAAATAATGTATAAACGCGAGTTTGTTATTATTTGATAATAATTTCGCGTGGAAAAATAGTGTAAATTCCTTTTTTCAGTAACCAGCTGTTTACATATTAGGCGATTTCGTCCCGCTTTGGTACCCCACTTTGGTCTATCAAAGCACATACCGAGATCTGCAGCACGGTTACTGAAATTGGTAGCTTTCTATCCTTTTCTAAAGTAGTTTTTGTCTTTTTTTTATTCGTAAACAAAAAAAGTAGTTGGAAAGAATTTTAGATTTTTTCAAGATTTGTTTGTTTTTTATTTATTTTGTGTAGTAATAATGGAATTTGTTGATTTTATTATAAATGGCAAGAAGCCTTTTTTGGAACTTACCCTCAATAGTATTTGTCTTTTTGTGTCTCAGTTGATCAGCAACGATCTTATGCGTTTGTCGCTTTTTAGTTCATAATATAATAGGAATTTTTGAAGAAATGTGGTCTTAAAACTCCAAGAAAATATATAAAAACTCAATGAACAACTTTAGCCCAGCCAATACATAAACATAAACGTCAATTTCATCAATCAGCTGTACCAACTGGGTACCAAACGATTTCACCTGCTATTGGTAGTTTACGTCATAGCGGTGACGTAGGACCTACCAATTGGTTAACCAAAACCGAAATCGCCTATTGTTTCTTCTTATTCATCGCTCAAAAATAGCTTTTATCGGATTGTCAAAGATAACTTGCCAATTTCTGATAAACTTTTATAATCCTGACGAACAAGTATGCGCACCTTAAGCGAGGGATCTTCAATATTACGAATCCTCAAGTCCCCACATACACATATAACATAACCTAAATTATTATTATTAAATTCCACAGTGGCGTTGCGAGGATTGGGAAGCAGGGGTCATGGCCTTGGGAGGCATACGACAGGAAGCGCCACGATTTTTTCAATTAAAAATAGAAAAAAACAACATTAACGCCAAATCGCGCTCGCAATATTATTTGCGAAACGAAGTGATAGTGATTAGTAACAACTGCCTAGCGCTCGGCTAAGTTTACCTAAACACGAATAAACTGACAAACGACAGTCCGTTTCAGAGGAATGCTTCTTCCAATGCAATGGTAGCTTATCTCGACATTTAAAAACTTGTTATGATGTACATTAGGTCCGTTGATTAAGATATTTAAACTTTAAACTAATAATTAAAATGAGGGGAGCAGCGAATTTTCGGTTGGCTCCCATCGAAGGAAACAAACTCAACGCCTCCGAGATTCGTTAGCTGCTATCAGTAGATTAGATTAGAATTGGAGTGGTACTTTGTCTTATCCCACTGTGACCTTTGCATATCTATTGTGGTCCTCCCTATATTTAGAGCTCGGTATCTCGCTTTATTCTTTTTATTAGACTTATTAGCTTGGATACCGCGTCCCTTGCGTAGCTCTCTGCCCTCGGTTTTTCTTCTCCGAGTAACTGAAACCACACCTTTGCTAGGCCTTCGCACTCACAGAGTATGTGCTCCGCGGTTCCGTCTTCTTCCTGGCAGAACCTGCATAGGCTGTCATCTGCTAGACCAATTGCGTGCATATGCTTCCTACAATGTCCGGTCAGCATTCCCACCATCATCCTCGTCGTTTCTCGACTTTGACATAGAAGGTCGTGTGGCAGTCTGGCAGAATGGCTTTTAAGGAATAATTTAGCGTACTTTTGTACTGGGGTTTCATACCACCAGCGTAACGCCTGTTTGTTTATCCATTGGAGGATGCACAGGAAGTTTATGGCCCAATCAAGACCTCCGTTGCTCCCTGCTTGGCTAATTCATCGGCATTTTCATTGGTGACTTGGTATCCAGGCTAGGGTCACTCTATTATGACTACCCAGTCTGTTGAGGGCCTTGCAACACTCCCACACCAGATTTGATGTTATCCGATATGAGCGTATCGCCCTTAATGCTGCTTGGCTGTCGGGAGTAGATGACGATTCTTTGACTATCCTTTGCTATCAGCAACAAGTCCGTTTAAAGTTAGAGCTTCACATATTTTTGATGAATACCATATTCTTTTATCAGTCCTTACAAAAATGCATAGTTCCATCCTGTATAGTGAGATGAACAATAAAATTCTCCTCGAATTCTTCTTCATTTTATTCGATAGAAAAAAACGTTTATAATGGTTTTGCTCCGAGAATGGAAGATTAATTTTTTAGCTTAGTCTACAGTACCTAATAACTGAAAATCCTCAATTGTTATGACCGTCTGTTGAATTGAAATATATAAGTCTGTCAATACTTTCTGATGATACGCGTTTCTTCGACTAACAAGATGCGCTCCGGAGATTTTCGCTCCAACTAGTTCCCGTCCATTTGAAAAATCTCTCGTCAAAGAGCGAATAGTGGAGTAGTAATCAATTACAGCACAATTGAAGGGGCCGTAGCTAGCAGCAGCAGCAACATCTAAGTATCCAAAAAGCTGGAAATCTTTTATTCAATTACCCGTGTCTGGATTCCGTTGCCGGAACACAAGTATGCTGATTAACAATTACGTAATATCCGCTGGCGGCCGAGCGCGCTTTGATCTTCTAAAATCGGATGAAACAAAGCATAATTTTTCGTGCGACGATGCAAAATTACGTTTTCATTAAAATGTCAATATAACGGGCGTTTAATAAAATTAGTATTTTACACAGAAAGAGTGTAATAACATTAGTTCAACCTGTTGGGTTTTGTTCGGTACAACTAATTTAATTTCTTTTTTTTGTGTTAAAAATGCCCATTGAACTTTTTAATTATAATTCATATTATTACGAAATAATTTTTCTGTTATTTACATGGAAAATGTATCAAAACAAAAATTAAATGAACAGATCTTTTTAAATTTTACCCAGTGTTTCTAAGCGCTGATTAAAGCGAAATTAAAGTGTCGATTCCGGCTTGTCTATGCACGGTAATCGTATATTATACACCTAGGTAGTGAAGACTTATTATTGACCGGGCACCAAAATTATTTCGCGAGGTGCTTTGATCCGAGCGGAATAAGGTGCGAGGTTTATAAATGTCTTCATCACCATGGTGTATATACCATTTACTTTTCTACTAGCTTAATTTAAGACAAAAATTGAAAATAATTCACAAACGCACCACGAGAAGCGTTTACTCCGTCGTTTGACTGACAAGTACCTACACGTCAGCTTTCGATATATTACGAACGGACTCGTTATGTCATCAGTCATTATTGGTTGAGCGCGAATTTTAAACTAATGGCATTTTTATTGAAATAATTTTATCTTGATAGGTAAGTTCAAGCAGCAAATATGTTAAAGACAATCCCCTGGGTATACAAAATTATGTTGCACATATTTTTGTTAAACTACTATCACTGAATTCTCAGAATATTTGAATTTGTCCATTATTGAGAAAAAATTATTAACCACTAATAGAGAAATTCAACTTCTGAGTTGGCTAGAAGAAGCAATAATTACCAACTTAACAGCTTTTAGTGGAAAAAATAATTTTACGGAAATACTTTTTTTTATATCGTGCGCCTCTGAAAAAAAAAATTGCACGAATTCGCGGAAAGAAAAGTTGTGTTAGCCGGGTGCAAGATGAGAGGGTGTTCATTAAAAACGTTTTAGAAAAAAATGTTATATGTGCCTGTGCCGCCACAAGATGCTTTTATTATTATTTTTTCCTCATAAAGAAAATTTCATTTCAAGGTAGTCATTAAAATTGCGGTGTTTTAATACTTTGCCGTCTTAAAAGTGCGAGAGGTTTTTCGTATGATCCTAATGCTTTTGTATTGTACTTTGCTTTTTGTAATGGGGTAACGTTTAGAAAGTTGAACGTTATAATTTTCTTTTTGTCAGGTTTTGTTTTGATGATGGTGAAATGAACACATCATGATAATTCAATAAAACAGGACACTCTTACATCCTAAAATCGAGTTGTCCAATTTAATTTAAAAAGGCGTTTTTTCCGATGTAATAATATATGCTTCGGAATGCCGAATTTATGTAATTATTCCCTTGAAGTAGCCGGATTCATATGTTCGAAACGTTTTCAATCGTCGACGTCCCCAAAGATTAAGGTAGAGCCAAGACGATAATATCCTTAACGCACCTGGTACCAAGCCTTATAGAATCTAATCATGTCGATCAGTAGCGTAACACCAATGGTAATTGGTTCAAAAACCCGCAAAAAGAAGCTACAAAATCCGATATACAGGGCAATCTCTGAGTAATAGTCCAAACTTTTGCTAAAATGGAATATTTTTCTAAAGGGCATTACATAGGCGACACAAAACATTTCCACTGAAAACAAACCAAATAAAAGTTATAAATAAACTTTACTTTTACCTTTTTATGGATATATCCCACAGTTTTCGAATTTCACAAACAAACAAACAAATGCCCAACCAGTGTAAACACTCAGTAGCGTGCAAGATGTTGTCGTATTTCATCATGCACAATACAATAAAATTCTGTTAATGAAGCTAAATAAAGTAGGAGATATTTTTAATCACGACTGGCTTGAAATAAATCATGCTGGAGATGAAATGGGGTTTATTAAGGACAGCCTATTATTAACTAAATTGGGAAGTAAGTCTAGAGATTATCACTACGAGATCAGAGCCTCAAAATCTCAAAATTACAGGAAATGGGAAGAGGAAAAATGTATACCGAATTCACCTGTTTTCTCTAGACAAGTGCATTGTATTTAGGTAGGTAGGTACCCTATATAGTGATATTTTCAAACTCGTACCTAGTTTGCTATTTTTTAGGTATAGCCTCCCAGAAATCCCAATTTCCTCATACTACTGCTTAAAGAATTATGGAAATTTCACCCCTTTTTTTGTAAAAAATATCTCGAATACACATTTATACATTATAAATCCCAGTTGACGAACCGCTACTGTCGTTCTGGTTTTATATACGTAGCAGTTATTGCAAATGTAATGTAAAATAATATCCGGGTATGATTGCTAGACATTTGTCTCAGACGTGAGGTAGATAGAAACTGCTATGAAAGGCCTACTATGAACCCAAAGGTGACAAGGATATAATCGCGGGTAAACAGGTAGAATCCTTTCCGTAATACCCCACCAATAAACCGTTTAGAATTTTCCAATTACGATTTTAACGGTAAAAATTGCTCAATTTGAAGACATTTTCTACCCATCTCTTTTCATCTCAATGAGCGCATGGTCATGCTTTGGAATTGGAACAACTTCTTTGTCAATTACCTGCTTCGGAGTAGTTTGTATTTAACCGAATTGAATCAATTACGAGCAAAAACACAAATATAAAGTTTCCGAATCTGCATTATATTCACGAAACGAATTGATTTCTGCAGCATGGAAAGTTTTCCAACGCAAGGATTTTCTAAAATTACAATTAGCTCGAAATTCAGTTAGTCGGTATTGTTAAATTAGGAAAACTCCCATAATACTCCCTAAATTATTCTCTCTTGAAGTAATTTCAGTAGTTTCGGGTACTCGAAACCTTGCTTACTATTTTAAAAAGTTTGACAGCTACGCGGAGATTCAGCAATTTTTTTCCCTCCTATTTCGTTTTGTTTTGACAAAATTTGAAGTTTTCCAAACATTAGTTCGATAAATAAAGGGACAATAAGGGGTGAAAAACCCAGTCGAGACCTACAATTTTGCCCGGTATGATAATAAACTAGAGTTTCAGGTGTTCAACGGCCTTGATTTACTGGACTATAACAATTGTTATGAATAAAAGTTCAAGAGAACTATTATAGAGACGTACGTCTCTGTATACATGTAGATTCCGTTAACATTATATGTTAGTTCTAGAAACTGCTGGTAAACGTAGCGTATGTGCAAAAGGCGTTCAAACGTTTAATTTACCTTATTATTTTGTCATATTTGCTGTATACACTGCAGATGTCATTAGTTGATGATATTTGCTACCTTCTCTGATGCATTAAACAAATACCAAGCAGAGAGTAAACTGTCACAATTTGCTTACGTTTAAGTAGACGGAGACAGGAGAAATTTGGGAAGGTTGATATTTGGGTAACGGATCCAATAAGTACATTTTCTTCTTCTCTATTGAGATTACCAACTATTCTTGAGACTCGAGATTTTAAAGTTGTGATGTCTTATATAGACTTATTGGAATAACTATCCTTTGTTTTAGACCTACACTTCCAGCTTCTACACCCACATCTGTCTTGGAGCCATCCGTATACCAGGTTAGGTTGCTCCTCCACCTGTACCTATTTCTTCACATTATTTTATAAAGTTCCAGAACGCTATTCTTTGAAACTATATCTTTTACTTCTTCAAGATGATAGTAGACACCTTTCTGATTGATTCAAGATACAGTCTCCCTACAAATATTTTTATTTTACACCGACTATGGCATATGGTAAATAAAAAGAAATGAACCAAAACCCGTTTCAATTTTTATTTTTGGTAGCGTTTTTTATTCTTACAAACGAAATTTCCGCGCATCAATATATACAATATATAAATGTTTGCAAATTTTGATGGAGTACCTCACCGTACATCCAACGCCCGCAAACTGTATTTCGTATTTGCATAATTCTCCCAAAGCCGAGACCCATCCATAGAAGACACCGAATTTATATGTAACGTCTCGATTTACATATATAACGACTCAAGTTGGGTGCTTGGTTGGCTGACTGGGCTGGTGTATACAAACTATCTAATAAACATATACCGTCAAAATATCAATACGATGGAATACTATTATCACAGCTTTGTATTATTCAGAACCTTATTAAGGGTTCATTGTTGATTCAACAGGGGCAATTTAACATTTTCACGACATATTTATAGATAACGTTATAATTAACTATAAAATTATTGCATACATTTTAATTAGTATATTATTCAACAAGCATATTGTTACGCGAGCTGCTGCATTAATGTGCTCAATTAGTGCCCCCAGTGAAATTCCCATATGGTACGACTATGGCTCCTTCGCCGTATTTTCAAGAATGATCTGGAAAACGTAACATCTAGAAAAACCCGGCGCATCCACCAAAACTTCGAGTTCGAGAAGTCTCTAGAACAAGTCGTGCGAGTATAAATAGGCGACGAGCATCGGTTACGCTGGCAGGGATGTTTATTGCCAGTGAGTATTCCTCTGGAACGGTAAGCATGTCTTGTCGTCTCTCAGTGGTGACGCCGAATCTTGCTTTTCCGGTACCACCATAAGCACCCATGAACTCTACAAAAGCAGGATCGGCTACTTCCTGAAGCTGGTTTACTTCCTCATCGTGGTCACCCTCGAATGGCGCTAATCGGTTACGGTGTACCACCTTTGGCTTTCCGTTTGGGATCTTGCTGATACGATAGATGACATCGTTGATTCGTTTCTTCACGAGGTACGGACCGTCCCAAGCTTTCTGCAACTTTGGAGAAAAACCCTTTTGTCTTCTTGGGTTATGCAGCCAGACTTTGTCTCCTTCGTGGAAACCTCCTTCTGTAGCTTGCGTATCGTACCTTTTCTTCATCCTATCGCTAGCGATCTGGAGATTCGATCGAACCAGCTCGTGTACGTCGTCCATTCTTTTTCGGTGTCCATTCGTCGCTGGTCACCGTGGTTCTTCGAATGGCAGCTTCCTTAGCTTCTGTTTTGGTGCAGTGAGAGCACTCTGCTGGGCATGGTCTTCTAGAGAGTGAGTCTGCATTTCTGTGGCTTATTCCGGCTCTATGCTCAATAGTGAAATTATATTCTTGGAGCCGCTCGATCCATCTGGCGAATTGACCTTCAGGGTTCTTAAATTGCATAAGCCACTTAAGTGCGGCATGATCGGTTCTAATCACAAATATCTTCCCATACAGATACTGATAGAAGTGCTCCACGGACTTCACTACTGCTAGGAGCTCTCTTCTTGTGACGCAGTAATTTTGTTCTGGTTTGGAAAGAACTTTACTAAAATATCCCAGAACTTTCTCTTGTCCTCCTTGAACCTATGATAGCACTCCTCCAATTCCAACATTGCTAGCATCAGTATCTAGTATAAATTGCTCGTCGCCTATTTATACTCGCACGACTTGTTCTAGAGATTTCTCGAACTCGAAGTTTTGGTGGATGTGCCGGGTTTTTCTAGATGTTACGTTTTCCAGATCATTCTTGAAAATACGGCGGAGGAGCCATAGTCGTACCATATGGGAATTTCACTGGGGGCACTAATTGAGCACATTAATGCAGCAGCTCGCGTAACAATATAATGAAGGTGGGTTTATGCGTATAACAAAATGTTCAAATGGTCCTTAACCAGACAAACCAGACAGTGTTGGACTCATCCCCACGGGAATGCCAAACCCACCTCAAACTCGCCGCTACTCCCGCCCTGGAATCACTACCATAGCATACTTCAAGACGGGCGGCGGTCCCTCATAAACTCTCCGTCATCTTCTTCCTTCTATCACATGTTATACCTCTCACATGCCATGTCGAGTCCTTCTCTCTCCCTAATCATGCTCTCTACTACGACACTTATCTCTATCCATTCCTCCTCGCTCCTCAACATGAACTCCACCATATTTTATTTTCCAACTTCTTCAAAACTTCATCGTTCTTCCAACATCTAAACACATGGCCCAAATCATCCTCCCCTTCACATCTCTCGCACAGTCCAGTTTCTCTTTTCCCAATATTGTGGAAGTAACCCACTCTCGATTCATTCCCTGTGAGCACCTGCGTCAAGAAGTAGTTCACCTCCCCGAATTTCCGGTCCATCCAATTTCTCCTGCTCCCAATCGCTTCTTTTAGCGCGCCCTCATACTCATCCCACCTTCTCTCCATTTCCTCATCCATCCATTCCTGTACTTCCTCTCTGGTCGCACCCCTCCAGCGTTTTTGTCTGGCTCTAGCCAGTTCTTTCTTCAATCTAGGAAGGAACTATATGCTTTTATCAGTGATTGCAAATATTCTTTAAATACAATAAAAATTAATAAAAGTTTAGAGGACTGACTGCGTGAATTGAAGAATTGTAGTGTGTTGTATGTTGGGATTACCATCAGCTGGTGGAAGTCCGGGTCCTTTGGGATCTGCTCAAATAGTCGTATGAAAACTGGGATAATGTTTATTATATAAATTAACTAATTACACTATTTCTGACAAGGGCTGTACCTGTCATATGATATAAATAAAATAAAAAAAAGATGATTGACAATGAACTACATTGAATGTGAATCTATTAATGTGAAAATATTGATGTGAATGCCCACTTGTATACTTTATCAGCATATATACATCTCCCCTAGGTTAACTATCCTTTTACGTGACAGTCTATGGCCTCCAACTAACCTCTCACTGTCACGTTCATGACCTTACGTATCTACTTACTATTCGACAACTATAAAACAATAAACATTTGCATTGTTTTTAAAATAGATATAATTACATTGGAATTTAATGGTTTTCTTTTTATGTAATGCCGAAAGTAGACATAGGATATTCGATAAAATTTGTCATGTCCTTGTTGGACCAGTTGTGCCTTTATATATCAATACAAATTGAACACTGAAAATTGTCACACCAAGTAATGTACGATGAGTAAGGTCATGTAGCCGGTGATGTAACAACGCGCGTTGTCAGGAACAATGGCGTTAATGCCTTTGGTGGGCGGGTGCCGGGATCGCTTCAATCCGCTAGCACAATGCCGCTATAATTGCGTAAAAGCGTCCCGACGCTACACGTCCGTCCTGGATAGCTAAATGAATACGCCGTTGATAATTTTCTTATATAATTTCACGTTGAATTACACACTTGCAAAGATAAATGGGTAATTTGTTCGTTCGCTCAATGGATATGCTCTAAATGATTATAGTGGGAAATTTTTTGCACCGCTGTCATAATCAGGGTAGCGTTAAAATGGCCGGATTTTTTTTAGTTAATTTCCCATATTGTCCGCTGGTGCACTAAGCGCTTCTGGATTCGATCAAATCTAGGGTAATTTATCTTTGCAAATTAACAATTTTGGGGTTAATTTTTGGAATAACGTTCTTTGTTCTCTTAACGGTTTGATGTGAGGAAGTGGAAACGGGGAACCGAAGTCCCCGATACCACTTTATGCAAAGTGCATGTCTTGTACGTCTTGTACACCAACTATATCATTTTGTGGGCAGCGAGGGGAGATCGCAGCTCTAGACATATTTGTCGAGATGGTTTGTCTCCCTCTTTGGTGTCTCTGACGATGATGGCCCTAACCGTATGATTCGGGAACTGCAGAATGAGTAGGTAAACTGTAGTGCCTGAGCTCGCACTTTTTTCGGTGGGGAAATATTGGCGCATAAGGGATGAAATTTTTGTCTTTAGGAGCGAATGTTAACGTAATTGTAAACATAATGGAAGCCTGGATTCAGAGGAACACAATAGATCCAGTAGAATCGGCCAATTATCCATCTCATCAAATCAAATCTGGCTTACAGAAATATAGGCCAGTCGGTATGGGTCATTTTAGACAAAAAGTACAAGTAATTAGCAATACAGCTGATTTTTTTTAATAAGTACCAAGAAGTATATAGATTGATATAGAAAAAAGTTTTCCTACGATCACATAGGAAAGTGACATATATCGCACTGTCTAGTACCTACTATGGAAAGTGGCCTTTATTCATACGCGTACGGAAAAAAAACTCATCCGTACGTGTACGGATAAAAAAGCTGTCAAATGTATAATTTTTATTAAGATTGACCACTGGCAAGCTGTCAAATATATAACTTTTAATTAGATTTACCTATGTAATATCTAAATTTGAAGCGAAAGGTGAATTTTTTGTCACTTTCTTGATTAAAAAAAATTTAAGGCGAGGTCGAGGATCGAACCCGCGTACTCTTCGTCAGAAATCCGATGTTGTACCAACTAATCCAAACCACTTGTTATAATAGTCGGAAAATGTAATCATCTTGAAAGGTATTTATGACAAGTATTTATGAAGTATGGTGAACAATAATAATTCCACTTTCAATTTCTATAATTATCCAACCAATTAATAATTATTGTAATAACCTACCTATATTATATAGTTAAACTACTTGAATCTTTGTCACTAATGATAGTTATTGTTAATTTTGAAATCAATTATGTTGACTTAAATTGTAACATTTTGTGTATTAATATGTCAGATGCTGAATACACATTATTTGGTGAAATTATCATCTGATCGTAGGAAAAATACTTTACATTACTGGTGCGAAAGTGATTTTTCACACTCGTGTGATTGTCGCACTCGGCTCATGCCTCGTGCTACAATATTTCCCGAGTGGGAAAAATTTCACTTTCCGCACACGTTATGTAATATACTATTACCAGTCTATCGATTTCCCAAATTATAAAAAACTTTCTTTTTGAAATTCTTTAATATTTCACGCTGGGAGGAAGGTGGAGAAGAATAAAAAATATCACCGTGTTTTGCGATAAAAAAGGTTTCCTGTGTTTTTTTTTGTCGGATCAATGGTTTGTCCGGAAAAAATTCGTTAAAGTATAAGTATGTGTTCCGCATATGCGCGACTCTGCTACACGGCGTAAGACCTACTTTCTGAAGTGCGAAAATAGTAGTTTACCTAACTAGTGCGGAAAGTGATACTTTTCCGCATGCACGCTTTTGCAGATGGCCGAACGACGCTTTAGCAAGTTCGGCCAGCAATCGCGTGCGGAAAGGTCACTTCACGCACGTGTTAGGTACACTATTTTTTCTACTAGCATGCGGAAAAAAACCCAAAAGTTAACATAAAGCAACATTTCCTATGAAATACATATCAACAAATTAATTATTATTATTTAACATTCATTTGATGAGGCTTATACCAGGGCCATTAAAAAATGATTGAAAAATAAGTTTTTTTTTATTGAAAATTATAGCAGAATTATAATAAATTTATTAATTTTTCAGTCATTTGGTAAACTACAATCATACAAATATATACATATTTTGAATATTCAAATGTCAGTATACTCCCCAAAAACATTACTTTTCCGCACTAGTGCGGAAAAGTGACTGTTTTCCCACTAATATGAGTGCGGAAAAGTGGACTTTTCCACACGTTAGTTGGAAAAAAATATAAATATCCAATCAGAATTTTTTTTCAATCTTTGGTAAGAGTTAAGGTTGTAAATAATAAATAAAAGGTAATAAATCGATTTTTACATAAAAGGTATGCAAAAAGTTATATCTTAAAATTATATATTAATCATTTTTTATACCTTTTCACTATATACCTATATTCTGTTCGTTGAATATTATTCTTCATATTACAGGAGTATCGAATAAAGAAGATTCCCACCCGAATCTATAAAAATTGCTATTTTCGCTTATAATACAAAAAATTATTGAATCCAATAATATATGTATGATAATTGATTTTGTAATTATATATTATTGATCTTAGAAGGTTCCTCAACATTTCTACGCAAACCACATTGAAATTACTCCAGTTTTATCGAAGTTACAGTTCTTAATATATTATACTTTCTCGTAAATTTAAGATTCCTAAAATTTAGAAGATAATGAAATGTGCCGTATTTCGAATAAGTAGGAAAAATTAATTATCCGTTAATTTTATTTATGGAAGGGACCTCCTAAATAACAGTTTTCATCCTTCAAAAAATTGTTTCAATGCCACCTTATCATATAATATATTTTTTATTGAGATACTTGGTTTTTGATTAGAATATAATATTTATATTATATATGAGTAATTTGCTAAAAATGATTATGTGCTATGACAAAAGAAAATGCCATCTTAAAGCTGACACTTCCCTCTTCAAAACGCCCTATTACAATTATTTATATCTACATTATAATTGTACAATAGTTTATAAGGTACTCCGCCGCGCTTCAGAAAATAGAGTCGCGCGGATGCGGAACACATACTTAGTTTACCGATTTTTTCCGGACAAACCATTGTTCGGACGGAAGAAATGTAGGATACCTTTTTTGTTGCAAAACACTCTCCATACACGGTGATGTTTTTTATTTTTTTCTAGCTCCTCCCAGCGCGAAATATTAAAAAATTTCGAAAAAAAAAGTTTTGTGATTTTTTTTTCTAATTTGGGAAATCGATAGACTGGTAAACTTTTTTATATTAAACTACATACTTTAAGGTACCTACTTATGAAAAGAAAATTATCCGTATTGCTAATTACTTATAGTTGTTACCCCTATCGTCTGGCCTAATATCCAAATTTTTAAAGATTTTTTGTTTTGAATGCACTATTAGTAAATATTTTTAACAAGTTTTACGATATTGTATATTTTCAAGAAAGTTTTAAAACATCTTTAATTAGTTCATGTTCCGCCGCATCGTACTTTTTGTTCCACTAAATAATGAAGTCAGCATGGCGTAAAACTTAAACGAAATTAGAATGTCCCTGTAAATTTTTCAAATGGCCCTTTTACTTCGCAAAGAAACTGTTGTTTTGAATAAGTTTTCCTAATTAAATTTGTAGTTTACATTTTCTGTGTTTGTCAAAAGTAAAAGATAAAATCGGTGCCATATTTTCGTAAGAATTATATTATGTAGAAGTGAAACATTTGGGGTATACTTATTTACAAAAAGAATTTTCTAGCGAGAATGCTTGTGTAATACAAAGGGTGTATATAAACTTTTTTAATTTTCCGGAAATTTTCAGTTAATTAAAAGTTTTCGAATTTAAATATATTCAATTTATACTATTGCAAGTCCCCACTAGCATAGGCGTGCGCAGACTTTTTTATTAAGGGGGGCCAAATATCAAATCGGAATCTTTTGATGAAATAATAAAGAGCCGTGACCGCCGAAACATTGCCTTTGCATATTGCCGCCCTTCAATTTCTCGCAATTCATTTTAAGAATAAAATACTGCTTCCTCGTATCATTAAACGTTGAAATTCAAAAATTATAAATTTTTTTTAATAATTTTAATTTTAAGGAATTGGGGTGGACCGATTAGGGTGGGCCATGGCCCCCTCTGCCCCCTGTAGGCACGCCAATTCCCACTAGTACATTTTACTTTTTTATTTAATTGTATCTCATCCATGTAAATAGTCTAATGAGACCGCAAAATAATTTCGTTAAATACGTGAGCTAATAAAGCCATATATGTTGGCATATTTTGAGCCCCAATTACCCGAATGGGATTTTGGAAACATAAATATGAAATCAAATACAATGGTGCTAATAATAATTCGGGGTTATTACTACAAATATAACGTAGCACATAATAAATTCGATGACAAGGGATTTTGATAATTTTCCTAATCTCATGGCGATATTTTGTTGTGCTTTCAAAATACAACATCGTATATAATGTGACGATATGGTATAACGCTTTTGCATGATAACAAATGATTAGCAAATCATTAGCCAAGTCAGTAGCGCTACATGCGAAAGTGTTAATTTTAAACGAAAGAATTTTTCCATTTTGTATAATATAGCGTTAAGATAGAATATGGAAACTAGTCAATACTCACATTTTAAGAAAAGCCGACATAACTTAAATTAGTCTGTATGAAATCCTCATTAGACTATGTTATTGGGATATCCTGTATATTTGAAAATGTAGCTTCTATCAATATCGTGATTTACCCTGTATGCTTGAGTGGTGGAGTATAAAAAGTACGATCCACTCTTTGGTCCATTAAGTGTCTTTATAGAAATGATTGGATGTCACCTTTGAATCGAAAATTTTATTGAAAAAAAAAGAAAGAAAAGGCCCGCGAGATTATTTGCCCTGGGCAAATAAGGGCACCAGCTCCTTTCCTTACTATATAAATGATCTCACAGGGATCTTTCGATATCTAGACTCGCTTCGATGGCTCTTACATTCTCTGAAATTGTATTTGTTTAATCTGAAATTCAGATATGATCCTAAAATAGGACTGAATATTTCAGTTACTCTTTATGAAATGTTTTACGCTCTTCGGATATTCCATTTTTTATTCATTTTGGCTGCCGCCAATGCCGCCGCTGAAAGCTCACTTTATTCCTTTTATTTTTTTGAAACATATATATCTTTGAAGTTTCTGCTGAATATAGATCTCGCTTCGATAAAAGCATATTTTGATTTTCCGCTAGGTAATTTTTGTGCGGAGACCGCGGAAGAAGAGGCATTTTTTTTTCTGTATAAAATTTTGAGGGTATGAAATTGAAAAAGGAAATAGATACGTTCTAAAAACGAAAAGTCTCTAATTAAATCGTTCAATAATTATAAATAAAATGGAATTACATTATCGGCATCGATAATAATTATTATATTCTTTGTTCAATGACTTGGGTATGGTAAAAAGTGCACTTATCTTGCGGATTCAAAGGTCACCAACCATATGTATCAAATCAGAAGACACAGAGGTTACCAAAATGTGAGATTACAAATCCTACCCGGGGAAAATAATGATGGTTGATGTTTCCTGCACACTGGTTGACGAATTTCCACTTTCTCATTCATTCTCGAAATAATCTATCAGATTAGTACCATTTTTTTTGCTTGAGGATGCAAAATACCGGAAAATTGCTTCTTATTATTCATACTTTGAACACAAATGTTGTTTAATACGATGGTTTTTTAATTAATATTTTACTTACACTCAAAAAAACTATTTCTATGCTTTCTGTTATAATTTGAGAATAAGCCTACTTTATTATTTTCTACTTTTATAATTAGAATATATTTTTTACGATCACGCGATAAATTTACGATATATGATGGTTTTATTTATTTGATTTTTTCACTCAATGCAAAATTCGCGCCTTCGATTGGTTTAAATATGAGGATTGATACCTGAAAACACCATGTTTTCGATTTTGTATTTCGGCACCTGATTGGATACATGCAATTTTCCCATCTGTGTGTTTCGCGTTGTCATTAGTTGTTTTATTCGACATTAAAAATCTAGTGACTGACAGAAAATGTCAAATTATTAAAGAAACGTCAGAATCATTGCATCAACACAGATTATAAAGAGAAGTATCAAGAAGTAATCTTGACAAATACAACTCGTGTAATTAATGATTATCGAAAATTTCTTTCTCTTTTTCGAAACAAATTGTTGTTTCGAAACAACAATTTGTTTCTCAAAATCGAAGAAAATTTGTATTTCGATAATCATTAACACACTTGTTGTATTATTATCGAATACATCAATAACTGTACCTACAGCATATGATTATTTTCAAAATAATGAGTTTGCAGTGCAAAATATTCTCAAAATAGCGAAGAAGACATTTTAATTCCTAATAATTTGAATTTTAAAAATTCCTACAGCTATAGTCGGTCATGGCGATGAACACGTGCTTTAGCTCCTGCTATACAATTATAATAGAGAACCTCCTTCTTTAAAAATCATTTGAAGTGCATATGAACTTAGTTTTCATAGACCTTTTCAAATCTGTTATTATTTTTTATGAACTCCATTTGGTAAAAAAGTTAGCTCGCGTTTGACAGTTTTGTACAGGAATCGCTATGTAATAAAACAGTGTATAAGCATTTTATTAAATATTGGAGTTCCAAAATGAAATATTCTTTACACAAGTGTAAGCGATTGCATTTGGGTGAACGATACGGTAGCGCATAAAATACGAGCAAACAAAAATTCATTTATTTCAATAAAATATTTAATTTCTTGTTTATTGATAGACATTTGACTTAAGAGACGGATCCAAAGTTATGATTTTTAAATTCAGATTTGTTTTCAATTACTCGACATTTTCCATTTTTATCCCTTCTTTGATGTTCTGGACAGAATTTATCTCTAATATCCATCAAAGTGTGTATATTAGTAAATTCTGATAAAAAATGTAGTATACCAGCTGTTGCATCTAAGGAAAAACAAATACGTAATGATAATCTAAATAAGAATATTTTGAAAAAGTTGAAGAATTAGGCACAAATTTAAAACAGGAGAAACGAGAAAATAGAAAAAACGAACTAACAAAATCAATTATTTTTATTCGTATTTCATTTGTGATTGACAATTTATCAATTTAATATTTAGTTCTAGTTTTCCATTGTTCGGCAAAGTCCATTTCCATCCTTTCTTTGGTTTGTAGGGCAAGAATTATTTTTAACATCAAAATTAAAGTTTATATGAATAAACGGTAAATTAATGTCTTGTCCCAAAGACTGTAGAACACCAACTGTATCTAATTTTAAGAAAAAATTCACAGTCATTATTTCGACAGAAAAAAATCTATTTGAACAGAATCATTCTTAAGTTAAGACAGGCAAGAGGTTTTTAGAAGGCCAATGAATAGATCCATATTTCAATATTTTAATAAGATTTTAACAAAGTTCAACAAAAACGGAAAAATAAGTTTTCTTATAAAATTATAAAATTTTCCGGTATCCGACATTTTCCATTTGAATCCATTTTTAGGTTAGGGGGACATGTGTTTGTATTATTTCTCACATCAATTATATTATTATTCACTATATCCTTCAATTCTACAACAAACTCAGCTACTCTTGTTGTGTCTGTAATGCATTAGAAGACAACAAAATTTAATGTAGTTGTCGAGGAAGTCAGAAAAATTTAAATTTTCATACACTTATTAAGAAATGGGACATGAGAAAAAGACGTAAGACACATTGCCTCTACGGAAGATACGTCTGCATCCTATTTTAAATATATATATATATATATATATATAT
>CAJUYG010000052.1:365201-387455 GCA_910591675.1 Galerucella calmariensis | reverse complement strand
ATTGGACTCAAAGTGCCGATTTGAGGTATATATATATATATACTATATATATATATATATATATATATTAATTTAGTTATTTTTGGAAAACCTTGAGTACGTTAAATAAGTACTTACTGTTGTGATATTTTGTCAATGGTACCATATGAATAATAGCTGGAATAAGACTCAAAACAAAATACATTTTCATTATATTCATCATTATTATTTGTTTAATTTATTGTTGATACACAACACAACCTAGTATGGAAAAAATTAAATTTGCGCGTTTTTGTTTCAAGGTGCAATTTGAAGAATTTCTGTTTTACGTAAGTTTACAGGTCAGTATCAGATAGCTTTGAATATAATTCCTAACAGTGGAATTGTAACTAAAGAAAAGGAGTAGAAAAATATCTATTTTACTTGACACGTTCCTGTAAGTTACTATTATTAGAAATGTTACTAAATATCTTTATTATCGCTTCTTTTTACTTATATGCAAGGAAAAATACGTTTATTTATATTTAAATAGTTAAATTGAAAACACTCAACAATATGAAAGCATTTCTATTACTTTTAAGCCTAATGACAGCCAATGCTTTTTCTATATCCTCGTATAATTCATCTTATGTCAGAGGTAAGTAACGATCCATATAATAAATACTGTTCCTATCTGCGAGCCCTGTCGCATTTAGTTTAACCCAATCATACAAAGGCTACAATTATATTTACTACTACGTGTATCTAACAATATTTTGTAACACTTTTTTTGTGTTCTAGTAAATAATGGACCACCAGTTTCTATTCAAAGTGACCAAATATTGGTTCTTGTACAAAGTTGTTCTTGTATTATAGTTGATCCTAAACCAAATCCCTGTCCTCGATGTCAAATGAAAGACCCACTTGGAACTTGTCGTCCAATTGAAGGGGGTTGTGATCTACTAGCAAAATTGTTACATTTGCAATAAAATTTGTTGAAATAAAAATATTAATTGAAGCATTAACTATTTTTTAATTATTGATATTCAAAATATATTTTTTTAAATTAAGATTTGACAGATTTTTAAGTAACATTTTTCCGAAAACATATCAGTACTTTCAATTGTTTCTCTATGCACCATTCCCATATCTAAGATAATTGGGAGGGCAGACATCATATTTCCAAAAGGGCCGGTTACTTCTAATGGACTCAATTTTTGTCCTCGATTATAAATGATTTTAGGTATTTCAAGAAAAATGGTATGAAATGAAAAAAAATTATCTTTTTAAAACCGTAACTATATTATACAGGGTGTTCCATTGGGAAAAGGCCTAACTTCAACTGTAGATGGGGATCACTTTGGTGCTTCCAAAAACCTCTATTTATTGTGTCTTCTGCACTTTATAACCGAGATACAGGATGTTTTATAAATGTATCCTATTTCTTTCGAACCTCATAACTTCCGAGTTACCCTGTATATTATTTGGTACACGTAATAACCATTACCTAGATACTCCATCAAAAGCATATCCATAAAGATAATGCAGGTCCGGCTTAACAAAAAAGGCAACACCCTGTATATAGATTTTTTCAAAATTGCTCATTATATGTAATTGAAAAAAGTATAAAAAATAAAATCTACTTATTTCCTTTTTATTTTTCCGCAAACAATTTTACTACCAAAAATTTGTCGTCAAAGTTATAATTTATGCACGTTTTGGGGGTTAACAATGTTATCGGAGAGATTTTTATTTTATTTTTTAGCTTGAAATTAAATCTATTCAATGCATCTAGAGAAT
This sequence comes from Galerucella calmariensis, assembly GCA_910591675.1. Lineage (NCBI taxonomy): Eukaryota > Metazoa > Arthropoda > Insecta > Coleoptera > Chrysomelidae > Galerucella > Galerucella calmariensis. The sequence continues at coordinate 385,697 of CAJUYG010000052.1, read as the reverse complement.
CATCCTAGAAATTAGTTCGAGTTTGAATGTTTACGAGTACAGGCTACTAAAAAATGTGATTACAGGGCCGTACTTAGGACATACTCATTCAATATGTTTCGAATATTTCGAACACTTTGTATAAGGTTATATATGTTATTATATGTTATAATTAGATGTTTCTTTTATTTCTTTCATAACAACATTATCAATATAAAAATTAAAATCATGCTTAGCTTCATTTTATTGTAATAATCAATTTGTAACATTACCGCACGCTACAGCAGTGCGGTAAGAATATTACCGCACTGTTATCTTCCAATTGCTTAGCAACTACCCACTATTCTGGAATGTTGAGCTTCGCGCATAGAAAACAGGCCAGAATAGTGTCACTTTTGCCACGATCGGAGAAAAAAAATTTTTTTACAATAACATTTTCGATCCTAACCAATCTTTTGAAATAAAAAGTTGTATACTTTTTGAGGAAGAACATTTAATTCCTTCACTTCTTTTTATAAAATAATATAAAAGGAAATAATAATTTAAAATATTTCTAAATTACAAGTCAAAAAATTAAGAGCATTGCAAAGTACCTACAAAAATGTAGGAAAAATCTAAGTGAATTTGCTAAATTAAACATTTTTAATGTTAGCAAAGGATTACAAAAAAAAGATAAAACTTCTTATTTCCTATAAATTTTCCGCTTCACGACAAACTCCAAGATTATCCCTAAGGTAATTAGTGGGACAACCATTATCCTTTACATCGACCACATGATGTATTCTAAAGTATGTTCCATTGGATTTAGTTGTTGGACTTTCCGTAGTTACATTAAAATTTTCTTGATATTGAATTTCTATTGGTACTTGTACATCGTCTAAATCTTGAGGATAGATTTCTGTCGTACGATTCACATCTGCAACAAAAAGTAAACATATTAATCCATATTTAAGATTTAATAACCGCTCTAGTGACCGAGGGATTTTTTTCAAACGTACTGGTAGAGATGAATAATATTTTTGTAACAAACAAACTAACCTGGTACGAAATATATCTTTTAAAATAAAAAGTTGTATACATTTTGAACAAAAACATTTAATTCCATCACTTCTTTTTTATAAACTAAATATAAAATAATTATAAATATTATTTCAAAATTTAAATATTCCTAAATTACCCGACAAAAAATTGAGAATATTGAAAAGTATCTACAAAAATGTGGGAAAAATCACTTGTTTTTTAGCGAATTTGTTAAATTAAACATTTTTTTCTACGATCACTACCCAAAGTAAGCTTTTGCACACTCAAATCTAACCGCAAAGTTGATGTTTTCCGCGAGCTGTTATAATTTGACATTATTGGCGCTCTTAAGCAGAAAGTAACTTTGGCTCACGCCTAATTTTATTCATAGGTAAAAGAGAGCAAGGAATTATTTTAATGTAAGCTGTAGAATAATAGTATTTTATGCAACGATCATGTAATGATAGCCATTAAGACACGAGCCGCAGGCAAGTTTCGTATATAATATGCAAGTGTATTAATGGCCATTACATGAAAGTTGCATACAATATTTTTTCTACTCCGATTAATAAGAATTTTGAATAAAATGGCGACGTCTATTGACAGTTGCTAAGATGTTGCTAGGGAAGCCGTGCGATTTACTTTACAGCTCTGCGTTTTTTTTACCGTGCGTAATAGACATCATTTTATTGATGCCGTTTGAGTGTTATTTACTGATTACAGGGGGGGGGTCGTAGGTAAATTTTTTTAATGAACATACCCGAACAGAACAATATAAAAAGTAATAAATAAAAACAATTTCACCAAAATGCAAATTATTTTTAAAAGGTTCGAAAAATGTCACTTTTGACATTTCGTTCGTTTCGAAGAAATTTAAATTATTTCATTCGAAATTTATTTCAATACCATCGCGCAAAAAATGTTATAAGCATCTCGAACGTTGAGGGTAATACCGGGCATCAGCAACATTGCTGTCGACCGGTAAACAACCATTACCGTTCTTAGTACTTAATATACTATTTATCTGTTAATTTCCATACTTTTTCCAATAATTTTACAATTATTTACTATTAAATTGTCATTTTCTTGAAAAAAGATTGCTAATTTGTTTTCACATTCTAAATGTAAAATAAACAATTCTCTAACCTATAATTTTATTTGCATATTTTGCAATTTATTAGCATTTAATAAACTACAATATATTTCTTATTGAAAATAGTTAAATATAGAGGTATTCGCTGATCATTAAAATCAAGGTAAATCCTATTTGATTATACCTCATTTATGAATTTAAATAAACAATAACATTTACTAATGACTTAATTGTTGCATTCAGAGTTTATAATAATAAATACAGCTAATTCATGTCTAAATAGTATTTACTTGAATGTCACTACTATATTCTATACAAATTTTCCTACATTTGTTATAATTTTCATTTCTATCTTGGAAAATGGAAATAGAGATACTCATTTTACAATTTTGCTGCTTCCCCAATATTCCTGTCCTTGTTTTTATAACTTACGCTCGAAATCCCTGTTACCATTTAATGGTGTAGGGTATATGTTAATGTCTGTCTTGTTTCAAATATATTTCACTCTCTGTACACGAATTTTGCCCATGTTTTGTTGTTGTTTGCTAGTGTCTTGGCAGCTAACCATGTTGTCTCTCGTTTCTTCAATATCTTCTAATACTCCATCCCATGTTTGCTTCGGTCTTTCTCTTTTCCTAGCTCTTTGTACTTTGGATTCCCACACTTGTTTGACAGTCCTCTTATTATTCATTCTTTGGAGATGCCCCCACCAGCTAACTCTTATTTTTGTATTTCTCATTTGGTCTCTACAAATGTGCATCACTTTTGTTTTGTTCTTATTTATGTTCATCCCATTTTCAAACAAAATTATAAGATCCTTTAATTAGTTATTATATCGTTTTTAAAAGAATTGACTTTATATATATATATAATGAATATCTCGCTAAATTTTTCATTCTTATTAAATATAAAAATTCATTCAAAATTTTTTATCTGTTTTCATTAATTGTTATCTTCCCCTGCAAAAAATCTCTCTCCATTGATCTAATAATAATTCCCATTACTACCCACAATCAATTTATATACTTTTACCCCAATAGCTGTTTCAAAAATGTTCTTTCAAAGTTATTAATTCATCTTTCAAACTGACATTAATCTTAATCACAAATGACGTACTTTTAACACATGTCAAATTCCATGTATCATGATCTTTTCCAATATCTTTACCATCTACAAGAATTATTGTACAAATCAAATTATAATTTGACGTACTCACCAATGATATTACCATTGTAGGGAAGCGTGTAGACACAAGCCACGGTAATACACAAATTTAATACTGCTGAGTTCATATTTCTCAGTATGTTTGAGATCATTTGCTACTGTATTGACTTATTCTTAGTATAAATCCCAATCCCTACCAATGTGCGCGGTTTTACATATTTAATTGAATGTTTATTTTATTTTATCCGGTTTTAATTTTTGCAGATCCGTATTTGTCGTGGTAAAAATAAATATTTTGGTTGTGGAAAAATATTATATTATTATTGCCCCTTGTATTACTGTGCATTAAGAAATCGTTATGTACCTAACAAGTGTGGAACGTGATATTTGTCTCCAAAGCTCTTTCGATAGGATTGAGGTAGGGCGATCGAGGGGGCAGTAGCAAATGCATCTTCGACGTAGATATGCGCAATCATGTTTCTATCAAGCACTAACAATTCTGTCCATACACAAACACGTCAACTATTGGAATACTATCCATAACTCGACTCATCTGTGAACAATATGTACCTCCTTTTGGAGCAGTTTATATTTTTATGAATATATATTAAAGTCCTACACTGTGAGCAATCTTTTTAAAGGTCACGCTATGTCTTGTTAGGAGATAATGAGACAAATTTAATTGTCAATTGGGATTTTAAAATTACACATTGTTCAAATAAGAATTACTCGAATATTTACGAGTATTTAAAGTCAATTTAAGTCTCTAAAAACAACTTAGACTAGACAGACGTTGTGCTGTCCTAGCTTTGTATTGCCAATATCAAATTTTTTATTTTTATTTTGCTTAAAACAGTGGAACGTATTATTGGATATTATATTATTGGTATTATTGTTTATTTTTTCAATATGAGAATAGCTTTTGTAGAAATATAATTCTGACCATTAGATAAACAGATGAATATTATACAGGGTGTCTCATTATATTCTGATTGTCGGTTTCCAAAGTTAGGTTTAAAATTACTTTATCTACGATCACCTTTAAAATTAGGCATTTACGAACCAAAAAAAAATGTGTGAAATCATACATTATACATACGTTAAAAAGCGTGCGTAAATGAACAATGCTTTTTATATGGTACTTTCATTATAACACCCAAAAGCGTGCGTAAATGAACCAATGCTTTTTAAATGGGGTTTTCATTTTAACACTCTTTTTTAGCTACGTGATTATCTAGTTGCCATGAATTTAGTCTTTTGTTGTATAAACTTTTGTGCTGACAGTTAATTTGACAGAAGTGTCAGACATAGTGAAAAATATTTGTTACTTTAAAAAAAGACAAATTGCCCAATGTTATAATTAGTAATTTAAATCATTGTCCTCATTTTACTGTAAACATGAATTTAAATTATTAGAATTCGTTGTGTATATATTTGTCTATAGAAAATTCATTTTTATGTTTTTTAACCCCTTCAGTGCACTTTTTATTTTTTCTTCATGTGCTCTTAGATAAACTTTTGTATGACACTTGTGCGTGAAGTACTTTTGCGTACTCGTTGCGAAAAAGGCACTCGCTACGCTCGTTCCTTGCATTTTCGCAACTGGTGCGCAAAAGTATAACTTCACGCACTTGTATCATAAATAACTAGTATCTACAACTGTTATATAACGGGTACGATTTGACACTATTTTCAGTGTCATTATGACGTATATTACCGCACTAGTGCGTTTTTAAATCCTACATTACCGCACTAGTGCGATAATAAGAATCTAGAAAAATATTAATACCAAGAAGAAGAAGAAGAAGATTAAATATTTAAAATAACACAGGAAGCTGCATTTTCTATTTCCTAAAGGAGATTGTCTTCGCTTGAGTTCATTTTTATAGATTTTTTTTCATTCAATTTTGACAATTTGATGACATAACTAATTTATTTTATTTCCACGGCTTTGTTTGTCTTTGTTGCTTTGGTCATCATGATGATGATACACAGTACCTTATGTTTGCAGTACAGGTACTTTTAATAATGCTAATAAACAGTTGTAGATAAAATGTTGTACGTAACACGTGTGAGAGGAATTATTAACGCACTTATGTGATTACACGACTCGGTCTACGGCTTCGTCTTGCAAACTTCACATGCGTGCGTTAATAATGTCCATATCCCACTAATTACGTAAATAACTATTATATTATTTTATTTTCAATATTTTTTAGTACTCCACTGTTTTTGTAGTATCACATTGACGTTAAAGTTAATTCTAAAATGCTCTCCCACGGGATCATCTTATCTATTTTATGGTATTCTAAATAAATCTCACGACATCTAGGTACTTATAGATTTTTTCTTGCGGATAGACCATACTTTCTGCAAAATCTCACTCGATGCCTCTCCCCTACAAACAATAAATTTCGTCAAAGTTGAGTAAAAGTCTTTCCAGTCCAATGTTCCAGCCATGCAACCCCCCTTCGGTATAAATCTTTTGTGTGTACACAAGATCTCCACTTTATTATATTTATTTGTATCTAGGGTGTAAGATTTGGGATGATCTTCGTATTGATATACGAGAATAAATGTATCGGTTGTTGGAAAAATTTAAGTTTTCCAAATAAAATCCGTTCGCGTTAATACACGTACGAGTACGAGAGAGAATCTGAAATAAAAGAAGCGAAAAACTAGGTGCAGTTTCGGTGAGACAGGTGTGGATGGTCGCATATACGTTCCCGCTTATTCCTAATGGTTCTATTGGTGACTCATAAATAATGAAAGGCACAAAGTGCTGTTACATTTCCACTTATGTAACAACCAACGCGCGTGGCGTGCACATTTCCATTTGGATTATATCCTTTTTTTTATTCCTTAGAACGTAAAACTTTCTTGTAGCTGATTTTATTTTTTCCACTACTAGCTGTGAAATTGAAAATTATTGTTTCTTCTAGTCAACTGAGACGTTGAATTTCTCTATTGGTGGTTAATAATTTTTTCTATTATCCAACCTGGGTCAATAATCGACAATTTCAAATATTTTGAGAATTCAGGGATAGCAGTTTAACAAAAACTTGTGCAACATAATTTTGTATACCCAGGAGATTGTCTTTAACATATTTGCTGCTTGAAATTATCTATCAAGATAAAATTATTTGAATGAAAATACCATTAGTTTAAAATTCGCGCTCAACCAAAAATGACTGATGACATAACGATTACGTTCATATGTTTCGTTTATTTGGGCTTCAAGCACTTGTGCGTGACGCCTCAGTCGTCACGACTTTTGAGCAAATCGAACACGATTTTTCAGGATCCTCAAAACCACCTGACATGTGCCAATGCCAATGAATTTCCTGTGTTGTTAGAAGAACAGTTTTCAATTATAATGTTTTTGATAATAAAATTTTGCATATTTATACATGTTTATATAAGAATTTATTTTACTCTCGATGAAAGTCAGACGGCGGAGTAAAAGCTACTCGTGGTGCGTTTATGAATTATGTCTTAAATTTGGCTAGTAGTGGAAAAAATTGCAAATACACCATGGTGTTGAAGACATCTATAAACGTCGCACCATATTCCGGGTGCTCGCTCGATAATAATAGTCTTTGTCCATGACTGTTTGATAATTTCAACATTTTACGTGTGCTTCTTCAGGTATAATGACGTACATAATTCACCCGTGGATAATAGGTGTGGATAATGAAAAGGTCACATGACATATAATTATATTGAAGAATATTTATACAAACGACATAATTTATTAAAAAAAAATTTTCACCACAACTCACCACGAACTCGAACCCACGACCAAACCGCTAAGCTATGAAGATTTGATATCATAGTATCAAGACGTTGTATATGTAGGAGTATATCGTTACGTCAAATCAAAAGTGACGTTTTAAATATATAATTTATCACTAATTGCAAGAATTTCAATAACTATACTGGTGTTTGATTGATATTACTAGAAAGTTTAATAAGGAAAGTGAATCAGACAGTGCATTGAATACTTATTAAATATATAATTTGTTAAATAACGTAACAAGTAGTAGGTAAGCTTTATAAATGTTATAAACTATAGTGTTTTCGTTTGGCAAAAAAATTTATACCTAAACAAATAATTCATAGTCGTGGACAAAGTATAGTATTCTACTCGCATATAATAGCTATTATTCACTCAGGTGTTTATGTGTTTACGCACCTTTGTGAATAATAGTCATCATTTTATGCTTGTTGAATAATATACTATTAGTCTCCACCACCTTGGTGTATATAATACTATTATTTATTTAAAAATTTTTCTTGATAACATTTTTTACAGCGCTGCAATTTAATTGTTTATAACAAAATGTTATATTTCTTACTGGAATTAATTTTATATCCCATAGAAAGTGTAATTAAATTAACAATACTCTCATTAGTTTGTTTACATTTTGATAAAATGTAAATATATCTGGTTTTGCGTTAAATATATTGTTTATTTGTTGCGGCAGTGATTTGGTTAATACACTAGATAATTAAAAAAAAAACCCGACACATAATAAATGATTGCAGATGGAAATTCTGGATGTTTGAAGAAGGCGCAGTAACTACATGTTCGACCTTCAATAAGAAATGTTAATGTAATTTGTTTTTTTAAATGTTTTGAATAATATAGTTTATATCACAATTTTTATTAGATGTACAATATATTATGTCCTCCTAAGTTGGGATCATATGGAAAACTGTTTTATTATTAATTTTAGGAAGAAAAGTTATTCCTCATAAAAAGTCATCAAATATCAAATTTTTAGTCGTATACGAGGTTTGTCAAAAAATATTAGTTTCATTCAAGAGTATAAAGTACCTACCTTTAAATTAGACAGTATCGAAACATGTTACTAAAAAAAGTTGATCAGAATAAAAAACTACGATTAAATATGTAATTACATTCATTTAAATTGAAGTTTCAGATTATTTTATTTTTTATTAATGTTTCTATTTTGAATCTCTTGTAATTACAAAACACATGATAATCTCTTAGGTTTTCCATGTTTTTTAATATTTTTTGCATTTAAAACGCGGAATAAGTGCATATTCATTTATTTTGCAAATAATAAAATACATTAAAACACTAAGTTATAAAATTAACATCATATTGAGGTTAGAAACAAACAAATTTAATTTTTACTCATATTAATGCTTCGACATATCCAACTTTTTTTTGTAACATTTTTCGATATTGTCAAATTGAAAGGTACTTTACTCTTTAGTGAAACTCATATTTTTTGACAAACCTCGTATACGACTGAAAAATTTGTTATTTGATGACTCTATTATAGGTTTTAGATAATGCAGAATAACATTTTTATCTGAAATTAATAATAACAAAGTTTTTCATATGATTCCAACTTAGGGAGACATACTGTATATTTAGCAATACAAGGTTTCCCAAAAGCTAAGAACAAATGTAAATGTGAGTAGAGACTAAGCCGACCAGTCCATATCTTGTACCCAAAAATCCCATGTCTGGAATTTTTAGTATTTTTCATGTAACAAAATAATATTTCGTGACATATAAAATTTATATCGAATATACAAAAAAAAAGTTCCAATCGTATTCACTATAAAAGTTGCCACAGTTCGTTTTCAGACGTATCTGTATCCTTGAAAATCCTCGGATTTAGCATTTTAGCTACTTACTAACAAGTAAATATTTGCAAAAGTTGTAAAAGCCTCCGTTTCTCAACTCCGTATTGCAGCTAAAGAGGAAACAATTTGAATGCACGTTCTCTCCCAACTCCATAAAACGGAGAATTTAAAAAAATAAAATAACCTTGCAAAGATAGCAATCTAAGACTATTTGCAAATAATAATGGTCGTTACTTTACTTACTTTAACATTCTTCCAGTTCAATAAAATGTTTATCATGAAATATACTATGAAATAAAATAGAAATATTCTCACTGTACAGGGAAGAAAATAAATTAGCAATAGAAAATATAAATAAAAATCGCCTGCCACTAAGTAGGGATAAGGGGACGTCCATTAATTACGTGAGGCATTTTTGAGTATTTTTTGGACCCCTACCTCCTTGAATTTGTGTTTTGCTAAATCAAAATTTATAATTTTCAACCACATGAAGGAGAGTAATTTTGGCAGAAAATATAATAAAAATTTGATCATCAAATTTATATGTTTGAACAATTGCCATTTAAACAATTTCAGACAAACATATATCGTTGTTATTAGCGTTTTATTTTGGACATGAATATGCTGTTCAAATAATTACGCCCATACCACCTAGTCTAAGTAGAATTATTGTTTATTTTGTGTTTGGGGGTCGTGGGGAAGTAAAGGAGGGCTTATCAGAAGAGCTGCACACGTCTCGACACGACTCTAGTCGACACAGCGGCATACACGAGAAATGCAATGCGGAGCAAGTCTATATTCTGCAGTTCCTTCTTCCAAAAGCCATTTGGTTACAGCCAAAATATTTCAAGTTGTTATTTTATTTAACAATTTTTAACAAAATGTATGCTACTCTTCTTACTTGAATATAGCAGTGCTTTTGAACATAAATGTTATTTTGGGCCCGAATTCTTAAATGACTATTGAGAATTTCAGGATGAGATTGATGTATTACGGGTTGCGTGAAAAGAGACAGATTCAATCTCTTGGTTCGTACCGATAATAGAGATCCAGCCCAAGTCTACGTAAACAAGTAAACAAGTCTACGTAAATAATGTTTAAAATTTGTACATTCCCGTGAAAGTTTTGATAACGAAGAATATAGAACCAAATGGCAATTTATCCGACACTGCAGTGGATTTTCGGAGAATCCTGGTAACAGTGCCTCCTCGATTTTCCTTTCTTCTCTTTCTTTTTCTTCCGTTTTATCCATTTCTTCGTTGCCGTCGTAGAAACGTTCAGCAGCACGCCATTCAATAAACTTCTTGCAATTACTCTTTACCACCAAATAAAAATCAATTTCCGTCTTATTTCCACATCACAATTTTCGGCTGTCACAAGCTAAAGGACAATTTCCAAATGTGGGTTTTTGTTGAAGTCGATTGCGTATGTGTGTTGGTGTGTGTGTGTATTTGTGTGCGAATTTCAAAAGTTGCCGAACTTTCACGTTTCGCTCAATTTAGTGGGATTCGATAGGAAATTATTTTTATCAAAAGGAATTTTTTTATTTATTTTCTTTTTTACCTTTTTCTGTAAGAAGGAAACAGCTTTGTCTCATTTAATGATATTATCACATCCTAAATCTTTTTTAAGACCCACAGCTTCTGAAAAAAAAATAGGGAAAGTAATCCTGAAGCTATTCCAATCGAAAGTGCTAAGAATTGTTGTAGATGCTTTATGGTTTGTGCTAAATTTTATTATAGCCCCTGATCTTCAAGTGGAATCGGTTAAAAGAACAACGTAGACTTAAACGTTATGATCCATACGACATACCTAACAGGTTTTAATGAGTGTTAGTAGATCCCCAATAGGCAAAGCTAATAATTCTAGATATTAAAGCCGTTTTCAGACGAGACACTTTGTGGCCGGCTACTAGTGTCCGAAAAAAAAATCGCGCGGCTGAAAATACACTAATATAAATATACGCAGTCACATGAGACACAGATAAGGAGTATGTGTACGGCCACTGAATCGAAGTGTCTCTCCCTTCTAGTTTCCAGATACTGTGTCTGTGTACGGGTCACTCGTAATACATGAACTTCAATTAGTACGTTCAAACGGGACACGCGTTTCCAAATGACCAATCAATATTTAAAAAACTATTTGTGTTGAATTGAATCAGATACACGTGTACGACTAGTGTCTCATGTGAAAGGTTCTTTTTTACGGGGCACTTTTTGTGTCTTGAATCTTGATTCTAGTGGCCGGCCACAAAGTGTCTCGTCTGAATGCGCTCTAATTATAGCCACTTGGTGGCGATTATAAATAAAATCCCTTTAAATATCCTTATGGGACGACAATACAATTATGTAAATACATTTTCTAGCTTAACGAAATTTTTTGCGTCATAGATTTTTGTTTAGAGTTAATTGTTGAAAGGCGAAAATTCAAGTTACTTTGCCAGCAATAATCGAGTGTGAAAACGTAGTAAAAAAGACCTTACACGTGAGTTGTAGTCACAGAGTATCTAGTAATTAGAAGTCCGACCACTAGCCGAGATTACACAGCCTAACTGCACTTTAATGGTTACAGATCCGGACTTGAAGTAATTTCTAAATTAGAACCAACATTTATATAAGATTTAAGAGTGAAAATAATGAAAAAAAAATCGAAACACGTGTCGCGGGACACACGGTAAGAACTTTAGTTCCTCTTAAGCAAAAATTTATTGAATCAATAAATAAATACACATATTAATATAAGAATTTATTTTACTCTGGATGAAACTTCATTTAACAAAAATATACAGTAGTATTAATTATAAAAAATATGATATACATTTTGTTAACTTACGTAATGCCATATTCTTTTTCTATATAATCTAATTCATAGGCTAGAATACAATTAACTGTAATTAATAATATTATTATTATTAATAACATTTTGCGCCGAGAGACTAGCTCTGAAGCCTATTAATTGCTGCTTCGTAAACGAGAGAGAGGGAGAGACTGAGGAGAGAGCACTAGCGCTTAAGGCACATTACGTATCAACGTAACGTAACGGTCAGATCTTTTGCGTCGCGACCCGCGGTCGCTCCAACCTAACGTAAAGAACTAAAGTTCTAATTATTTCAACTGAAAGCGCTCCTGGAAGGTGCACTTTATTAGATGATTAGATTTTTCGACGAATCGTAACAAGTAAATTGAAATTCAAAATATGACCAAAGTAGCGCTGAAGTAATAAAATTTCTCCGTCCTACTTGTTGAAATCCTGTGGTCTATTACATTTTTTTGCAGTCTTTAAATGACTGAAAAGATAGTAACCAAAAACTGTGATTGGGAACAACCCTAGATTCCATGGATTAAAATCACTAAACGTTTTTTTCATCAGTACAATATAAATGGTTGTAAAGGTGTCGAATTTGTTAAAAATTACATTTATTTCAATTACCTTATTTTTATTGTAAAATAAATGGCCAATGAAATCGGATTAATTAGGCTTGCTGCAGTAACGAGTGCGTGTTTTATTTTATTTCCATGTTTAGTCTTTTAACAATAAACCTTTTTGAAATAGTTATAAATTTGGTTGAGTTCTGTTATTTGTTAAATGGCAATACCCGAAAAATTAAGCTTAATTGCGATCAACTAGTTTAAATTCTACACTGATAGTAATTGTATGACAATAGGTACATCGCTAAATTTATATTTAAATTGTTGTTGAATTGTCGAAAAAATATAGTGAAAAATTAATAATAATGTAAATTCAAAAAGTAAACGTAAAAAGATGGAAGCTAGCATAAGGATTTAGTCAGTTATTTAACAGAGAACAGATGGAGTCCCAGAAAAATCCTCAGAGGCTAGTTAGAACATTTTCTAGCTGGAAAGAATATCATGTGATGATTACGAGATTTATTTATCCAAATACCAGCTTTGACCAATAAGTATCATGTACATACTCCCGAGGAGTTGTCCTTCTAGGCTATCGTCCATCCTGTCCTTCCCAGGAAGGTGGATAGGTCACTAGGAGGTATCTCATTTATATCGGCAGGTGTAGGCCAAGACTCACCGAACACACACTCTCTTATTGACGATAACTCCGGACACTCGCATTAGACATGCCTGACAGTTTCATCTTCCTGTTCACACATCCTGCATAGAGGTGTGTCCACTAGCCCCATAGTACGTAGGCTAAACGCTTGCTTCCTGGTAATCGACAAAAATTTCTTCGACGCCAGCTTCCCAGGGTCGCCCAGGGTAATCCTGGCCAGACTGCATAATTTGGTTCCATCCCATCTCTTAAGGAATTGAGCATAAGTGTAACGTTTGGCTAGTTCCGGCAATTGTCGAAGTCGTCAGACCGTAGGTATCACTGAGTCCGAAAATTTTCAGTCCAACTGCTTCCCTGGCTAAAGAACAGGCAATGCGATTACTTTCACTCCTGTCGGTCCCTTTAACCCACCTCAGGATGATATTGTTATCTGCCGAGGCGTTAGCTAAATCTTGGTGGCACTCTATAGAAATTCCTTTTCTGGTTAGTTATTTTGTGGCAATTGAGATACCAGCCAGTTCTGTTTGAACCACGCTGGTATTATTGTAAATAACTATTGATATATTCACTAGGGAGCTTGAAGTAATATCCACAGTATGTCAAGTATTGACACGTTATAGTGTTATTGCTTGTTAAAAGGATTTTTGCAGCTTCTGACAAGATATTTATTATTGAAATTTTAGAAATAATAATTGATACATTAGCGATAGATAAATAATTGTAATGTAATGTGTGGCATTGGAAAATGTCTCACAACTGGTCTATGATATTAACAGCGGGAGTATATTACCATAAAGTGTTAGTGAATTACAGAGAAAATTAGTATAATTTTCTAAACGAGATTGTGTGATCAATAAACGTTAATGGAGCATATAATAATTGCTCGTTAGTTTAAATGATCCCGATCAAATCCTAGTTTTATTAATAAATGTTGATCGGTGACGTGAATATTCATACCATGGTCGTAACAAATGTTTTTTCTGAAATTTGGATGTTTTTTTTGAAACTATACTACGGGACGGTTAAATAATAAAAATGCATTAAACCTTCAAACATGATTTTCAGCAATTTTACATGCATCTCTTAATATCCGTTTTGTACCAGAATTTGTGAAAAAAATATTTACCTATTGCTTGGTCTAATTTAATCATCCCAGCTACTAAGTAAACAGACTATAGAACGAAAAAACTGACTCGAAACTAACAACTATTATTTCCTTTAAAAAAAGTCCGTAACTCAGACAAAGACAAATTTTAAATTCTCTAACGGACAACGAAATTTCCATACAAAAAAAATATATATACTGCATCGTGTGTGCCGCTAATGGTCAATGCATCGCTAATCGCCAATGAATCGACTGTTCGTCCCGTGTCTCACGGGATAGCGACCAGCGTGTGCAATTTGAATGTCGATGGCGAACGGTTAAAATCGAATCTGCTTCATCCCTAGCGTAGCGCTCAGTAACGTAACATATGAATTTGAAGAGGATTCATATATTATTATTATTATATGACATTATTACTATTTTGAGCTAAAGTTTTGCCGGCTTTTGTGGTCTCCTTATGAAATTAACAATTAGCTGTTAATTTTTAAATGATACAGTGTGTCGATTCCGATAAGGCTTCCTCATAAAAAAGTCCAGATCCTCAAAAGTACCCAGTAGAATCTATTGAATCTACATATTACCGAAATGGGAAAATGAGGAGTATTTGGCTTATGATGATGGAAGAATTTTTTTACGGCTTATTTTCTTTTTTTCAATTGTATTAAAAGCATATTATTTTATTTCATTATAATGTAAAAAATGTTTCTATATTTATTTAATTATAATGTATTTTTTTCTATTATTTACATAAATAGCTTCAATACTTGTTGGCCCCCTTATCGTTCTGTCACTGAATCGTGATGTCAACCGTTGTATGCCGTTTCGTATGGACCTACCGCGAGATTCAATTACTCGGCTGACATTTCCATTTTGGAGGACAGTGTGACAAGTGTCCAGAGGCGATGCCATTGCCAAAGCCGATGTCCTGTCGCCCCAAGAATGACGGAATCGTCACCTGAGAATTTTCATCCACTCTGGGGTACAGACTAACGCACAACATTAACCTATCTGAATTTATGATATAATCATCAAAATTACTTGGACGATTTTATTGAATAAAGCACGAATTGAAAAAAAGTGCTGTGCTGAGATCAAATGAAAGGATTTGATAATTTCCTATTTTTTGGTTTATTCGGTAGGCAAAAAAAGTTGTGTGTCAAACATACAGGAAACGCTTTAGCAGCCCTTAACTATCAGATGCCCTCCTTTTGCTACGCTCGCTCGTACAAATATTGAGCTGCTATAAAGCTCATTTGACACAATATATATACTGTTAAGCGAGCTGCTGCATTAATGTGCTCAATTAGTGCCCCCAGTGAAATTCCCATATGATACGACTATGGCTCCTCCGCCGTATTTTCAATAATGATCTGGAACACGTAACATCTAGAAAAACTCGGCGCATCCACCAATACTTCGAGTTCGAGAGGTTTCTAGAAATACATACGTGCGAGTATAAATAGGCGACGAGCATCGCAGCGGAGTTAGTTAGTCAGTTAGTGTTGATACTGAAAGGAAGCAATCGCGCCTCGATAAAGTGACTCTCATATAAATTAGTTAGTGTGTGTTTAGTGTATTATATAAATTAGTAAATAAGGACTGTATTTGAATATAAATCTGTAAATATAAATTAATTGTAAATATAAATTAGAATAAACGTTACAATACTATAAAGTGCTATCGACTGTATTCGTCAGAGTCAGGCTGAGAAATTTTAGGTTTTCGTGTCTATTTTTATTTATACTTATACATTTTTTTGTAACAGATCCGAACATATCCGAAAATCACGGCTTATCCGACGGTAAGTGAATGTAAGAGTGTGTGTTGACATGAAAAGCAAGCAATTGGAAATTCAAAGTATATCATACATCAAGGTGGTGAAGACTATATTATTGACCGAGCACCAAAATGCGAGGTGCGAGGCTAATAAATGTCTTCACCACCATGGTGTGTATACAATTTTTTCCACTACTAGGCAAATTTACGACAAAAAATCAACTTATGGCATTAACATTCAAATAATTTTATCTTGATAGGTAATTTCAAGCAAAGACAATCTCCTGGGTATACAAAATTATGTTGCACAAGTTTTTCTTGAACTACTATCCATGAATTCTCAAAATATTTGAATTTGTCCATTATTGACCTGAGTTAATAATATAAAATTATTAACCACTTATAGAAAAATTCAACTTCTCAGTTGGCTAGAAAAAGCAATAATTGTCAACTTCACAGCTAGTAGTGGAAAATAGTTATATATGTATCAAGAGCGAAAAGTGATACATTATTGCTTGAGAGTAATGGTAATTACTCGAAAGCAATAATGTCACGTTTTTGCTTGTAATAGATACAAAATTTTTTCTGCAATCACTTAATTGTAAATATTAAAAACAAATAGGAAGTAGAATTCATAAAAACTTTTAAAATCTGTCAGCTTAAATAATATGTCAATTCAAATATGTTTCTGTGAAATATGTATCTGTCACTGTCAATACAATTTTGTTTATAGTATCGGTTGTTATGGGCAACGAGCGTTTTGCCATTTTTTACGCTCGGCGAGCGTGAAGTAACTCTCCTCAAGAAACGTCAACTTTTCGTTGTCAATGGCAAGCGAAAAAGCCTACATTTCAATGCGATTGTAGAAAAAATATGTTATTACATGTATTAGAATAGTATTCAGCAGTTATAGTTTCAAATAGATCAGTTCATTTCTTCCCAATGTCTTTATGCTTATCCAGATTAGCGTTGACGTTTTTTGACGCTATAAATTAGAATATTCGCACGCCACTGGTATAAAATTTGACTGCTACGGCCATATATCACTATGAAACGCTACATAAATCTGCTCAGACATAAACCACGGTACGGGGAACACGTCGTAGTCCACTTCATGAACCGATGCGACATCTAATGACAGTCCCATAAACAATTCCACGGTTTGAGGTGAAGCCCTTCGATTGAATCATCAATTTAGGGGATGAATTTATTTTTGGATGTCGGTTCGGTTGAACTGCTATATTAATTTGTGGCTGTTTGATATCCGATTTTTGGGAAAATTGTTAAATTTATACCAAATGAATATTCCGAGGCGAATTCTTAATAAAATGACAAATATTTTTTTTTCAAATCTAAATTATAGTCATTTTAATTCGATACAATTTGAATTTCGCACTAAGGCGTCTATTCTGTAATATTTCGTTCAGCAAAGATTTCGTTTACAAACGATTGGAAGTGTGAACGAAACATTTTAAAACGTTAATCTGTATCTTTTTCGTTGGCCACTTTCTGATGTTAACGAAAGTTGGACGTTTTCAAATGGGTAGTAGGTAGAGCAAAATATCACAGCGTTGTCAGATTTTTGAATTAAATTATAATTAAGTGGTAAAGATCATAGCTAATATCCATTCTATATAAATACATATCCGTAAATGTTTTCAAAATCTACACTACTATCACGATACACTTACTCACGGTATGCTGATTTCTACTCCAAATTGCGTCCGAGCCGCGCAGTTAGGTCACGCGGGAACCAGAAATTTAGTGTTTTCATGCAATAAAAGGTGTTGTTAGCTTTAATTTCAATTTTACTTGAGTTGATTCGTTTATTTGAAATTTTATTACCCACTAATTTACTGTTATTATTGTTATTTAATACTGTTTTATAATATAAGGCTATTTTTGTTTTGTAACGATTACCTAAGGGAAATTAATAGGAAAATCAGTTTTCAAAACTGCCTGAAAAAACTGGACAAGAATATGTCAAAATTAACAAATTTCAATAAATGATTCTGAATATACCTAAGCTTTTTCTACTCCTATACTATAAATTATTAATTAAATATCAATTTTCAGTTTCACAATGATACTAATTATAACATTGGTTTTCATTATGAAACTGAAAAATTACCAGTAGAAATCTAGATTTTTAAATAACCAAGTAGGCAGACCCAGTCGCGTTAAGGGTGCATTTAAATACGGTGCGAACGACTAAGTCACACTTAGTGGATTTGAGTGACACTTAACGTTTAAGTGTAACCGGTGCGAATGGCCCTAAAAGGTTTGAATAGTAATGGCGTCTGACTATGACGTATGACGTCATTATTTAGGAAACATTTCAATTGTTTGATAGCCTGCAACTGTTTCCTATAGAACACCAAAAATTAACTATTGATTTATCTGTTTCAACTATTATAAAAGAAGGTTTCTTTTTTTCCGCCCCCACCTACGGCTTCCACACAAAAATACATATTTTGAAGGTTGTCATGAATTTTTAAAGATGTTTTTTTAACAAAATTATTCCAAAGAAAAAAATAGATAATAATGATGCTCGATCTATGAATATTAAGGAGCTATTGTATAACTAATAGTATTAAGTGTATCCTATAATGAGTATCAAACGATGCTTTTGGTTAATGTTTTTTCGTGAAATAGATTATTATTTTTTGTGATACATAAAATAGATACCATCCTTTTTCTAACCACTCTACTTGAAAATTTGAACCAAAGCATACAGGAGAGCATTCAATACGGAAAATGATGCTAGAATTATCGGTATCTATTTTGAAAAGGCTTTTCCTCTGGCCAGAAATTGATAAGAGTTCATCGTTGATTTTAGCATTTTTGCCATCTGCAGTGACTAGTTTAACAGCAATACCCGGTATAATTATAAGCATAATTAGTATGGTTCTTAGTGTCCAGCGTAAGTATAAATTTATAATACTTAACAATAAATTATTTCAAATATGCAAGTTTTTATTAAATAGGGTGCGGCAGATAATCCGTTGATTGAAAAAATCTTGAGAACTGAAGGTGTCTGATTTCCAAGGGTGAACTACAAGAGGATGGTCTCTGTAGTTATGGGTAATCTCACCAGGACAGAGACAGGCGAAAGAACATTCGCCAATTTTTACGGTATACCTAATAAGCAAACACTGGTTCTGTACTAGACCACCAGTAATAAATAACATGCTGCTATAACTGCGCTCATTCCCTTCACTAGAAAAAGGTGATTGAGATACTAAAACTACCGATCCTCTTCAACGTGCAGCTGTGTCTGTGCCAGGAGGTCAAATATATAGGTATACTTCTGGATGCTAAACTAACCTGGAATTTACTCCCATAATAAGCGTTGAGAAATATATGGGGACTAAATCCATGGATCGTACACTGGCTGTACACAATTTTAGTGAGACTCATAAAGCCTTAGTTATGTGGCCAAAAACAAATCGGAGAAAAAACGGATTGGAATGTCTCTAAAAAGGGGGTGGTGAAAAAACTGTTGGGATTGAGAAGGGCTACAGGTATCTTCAAATAAACGGTACACTCAAAAGCACAAAAATCCTAAAGGCTTGAGTGCCGAGGTCTTGAATCTTCTAGCTGGTGGTGCCAAACCAATCAATCAAGGGTGAACTATAGCACGGTTTATCTGTCGTAGCCTGTAGACACCAATGTTCAACAATAAAACGTCTTATATTGTTTTCAGAAAATGGTATCGACAACGACTTTATCATGTTCAATACAATCTGTATGGTAATTATGATCTACGGCGAATATATTAAAATAACGTATACTTTATGCTTTCCCAAAACTCTTAAATACGTGGAACAAATCAGGAGTGAAAAATTTGGCAAACTACCCTCGCTAGAAGCTTTGATATCGAAACAAAATCAAACGCTATATGTGCTATATGCGTTCGTGATTTCGTTTCCGATGACATTTTTTCTCCTAATGAGTATAACATCTCGATTTAGTCATTGTTCCAAAAAAATCACTTTATTTTGTCAAATGCCTTCACAGTTCTACGATTCTGGACTAGTAACAGATTTATCATTTTCCGTATATTTTATTTTTTCTCTATATTTAGGGTGCATGTTGTACAGTTTTGCGAGCGTTATTGCAATAATTATACATTTTCTGTTTTCATTGGTTGATATAATAGCCTTGAAAATGAAGCATCTTAAAAAATGTATATGCGATGTAGATGGTGTGTTGGATGAACACGAAAGACGGGATAAATTGAAATTTTGTATAAAATACCACAACGATATTCTCAGGTATGTAGATATTTTACATGAAACATTTTAAGCCACTGGTAATGCGGAAGTTTCATAGTCAAACACCACAAAAATTGATAGTTATGAACCATATGTACTTTTCCACTCTAGAGTGATATTTGCAATTTTCATAGCTCCCTTTTCCATTGCTTTTTTTTAAGAACCTCATTGTGGAATTGAATAAATCGGATCGGCTTAGTTTAGTCCAATATCTCGTTTAGCATATCTGTTTTTAAATATGAACTAAAACATCTTATATTTTTAGATTAATCAAGGATTATAACAGCATATATCAATATGTGAACGCTATACATGTAGCGGTAGTTCCAATTCTATTGAGTGTCATGGTGTATGTCATGATAAGGGTAAATTGTTTATCCCTTATGGAATAAAATTTAAGGCCGTGACTGTAGCATAGAGATACTATAGTT
>CAJUYG010000052.1:298710-365191 GCA_910591675.1 Galerucella calmariensis | reverse complement strand
AAGCTGGTGATTATTAATTGCATAGCCTTTTCTAATTTGGCTGAATACGATCCTGATGATTTTATTTATCAAATTTAAGGTTAACTTTATGTCAAAATAGCAAATAAAATAAACGACATGCCGAAAACCCGGATATACGTCGCAATCGATGACGCACACCAAGAAGGGTATTATTTCAACCATAAAAATAGAGGCAACAAGCCAGCTTCGAACCCGTCAGCTTTTAAGAGAGAGATAGAAATTGGGAGGTTTATGCTGACTTTCTCTAATAGCGTGTGTGCTATATATACACAAACAAAGATAGAAAAACCTTTGATCGTCTGTCTCTTTCTCTCTTACCGAAGCTCAGACGGACATTCCCACTTTTTTTTTTCTACGGAGCCGTCCCTTCGCCGGTACCACCTCAGCCTCCTGGGCTTATTTTGGATACTCCTAGTGTTCTGACTACAACCTATTCAGCCATTCCGTTCCCTGTATTAGCTCATACAGGTTCTTTGCTGGTTGGTTGTAGAAGTCTTCTAGAGTCATTTGGGGTCTACCATACAGTTACTGCTTTTTGTGGTTCAGCGACTCACAGTTGCATAGTATAATGCAGAGCTGTTTCGGTATCCTTTTTGTATCTTCTGCATGTAAGGTCTCCGTTGTACAGCCCTATTTTGTTTAGGTGCTCCTTTGTGGTAAAATGTTCCTTAAGTAGCACCGTTATGGTGCGTAGTTTGTTCCCGCTCATTGAGAGCAGTTCTTTCGCCACTTTTTCTGATGGTTCTCTTATGAATTTCTTCCCATGTATTTGCCTGGTTGTATTCTTCCAGTGTTTATTGTGTTGTTCTTTCAACCACCCTTTTAACCATGACCTCGTTAAGCATCTGGGGATGCCCACAGCAGGTTCGGGTCCGTTCATCAGAATTGACGATTCTACTCTTGCGAGTTCGTCAGCTTTTTCATTGCCTGCGATTCCTTTATAACCTGGGACCCACTCCAGTGTTACACTGTTCCAAGTTGCCAGTCTTCTAAGTTCTTCGCCGCATTCCCATACTAGCCAAGATGTCACCCTATAGCTCTGAAGTGCTTTAAGGGCGGCTTGACTGTCACTGTAGATCCTGATCTGCCTGTTGTTGTAGGCTCTCATATTATTAGCCCTTGCACATGCAAGTATTGCATAGACCTCTGCTTGAAATACAGAAGCGTATTTGCCAAGCGAGACGATCCCTTCATATTTGCTCGTCTTGCTGTATATTCCCGCTCCGGTGCCGAGTTCATTTTTTGATCCGTCTGTATACCAGATCAGTTCATTCGCTTTACTAAGTGGTGGTGCGTTCTCTTCCTCAAGCTCCTTTCTATCTTTGATGACAATCTCGAAGTTCTTGCGAAAGATATATTTGGTGGTCATGTGGTCTGTTGGCATTTTGAAAATGTCATCATCCACATGCCTTATCTCTGTGTGTCCTCTCCCATGTGCCACGTCATGGTCTGATGCTTTTTCCAGTCGGGTTAGAGCTGCCCTTGCTTCGCACATTATGACACAATGTAGCGGAGGAAGGTCTAGCATTGTCTCCAGCGCCGCTGTAGGAGTAGTCCTCATTGCCCCTGTAATGCCAATGCTTGCAAGTCTTCGGACCTTGCTTAGTTTTAGCATAGCAGAGGATTATCTGATCTTTGGCCACCATACCAGAGATGCATATGTGATACTGGGAATGACAACCATTTTGTACAGCCAGTGTACCATGCTGGGTCTAACTCCCCATTTAGTGCCGTAAGTGCGTCTGGCAACCATCTGCTTTCTTGATCACGAGCTGGAGGTGTCGGTTCCAAGTTTAGCCTGGGTCTAGGATAACCCCAAGATCTTTTACTTCATCCGACAATCGTATTGGTTCACCTTGAAGCGTCAGAGGGCCAAGTCCTTCCCTTTTCCTTCTTCTGGTGAACGCGATTACATTACATTACATTCCCACTTACAGAGCGCCCTTTGGCTTGTTGCCTCTATATATTATGTAGTATCTCTATGGACTGTAGTCCCGAAGCAGGGACCTTTAACGGATACCGGCACGCGGCGATATCAAATCATTTCTTCACCTGTATGTGAGATCTAGCTATCAAATTACTTAATTTAGTTGTAGATCAGAAAGTCAACTCTATTCGAAATAGCTGTCAATGTAATAAATGGCAAAGCGATTTCAATTTTTGTAAAAAGTAGATATCTAAATGGCTACCTCAATTTAGCAAAACTTTGATTTACCTAGTTCTTACATTCAGGTGACGATTTGTATTCCTCATTTGATATCTTTTCGGAATTCTAATTTTTTATTTATACAGTAGCAATATAGCATAAACTCTGAGAATTGTTTATTTTTTTATTATGTTATATAATACTTATTATAGAGACTGGATATGATGATTTGGACTTTTTTTGTTCATTTATCAGTATGCATAATATTATTCATTGCATCTGCACAAAAATTATGGTCATTGGTGAGTCTCTATATAATTTCGAAAGTAACACCTTTATATTAATTCTTGAATATTATTTCAGAATACATCGTTATCTTACGACATATATTTTTTGAAATGGTACGATTATAGTCCTGAAAATAGGCGGCTCGTTCTTATGCTTTTACTTCAATCGAATAGATCAGTAGCAGTTAAATCATTTTTTCATATCTACAATAAAGAAATACTAGTAAAGGTATGGAAAATTGTTAATATAAGGGATTATTTTTCAGTGAATAAAGATCAAGTAGGGTTCGAAACTGGTATAATCGTTTATTATAATGAGGGTTGGCTTTTAAGTGGTGGATTTAACAACATATTTGGTGCCTGCCAACATATACGAAACGTCAAAATTAACTGCCATGTTCAGTTAACGTCAAAGTTTCAAACCGTTTCTTTCAAAGCTGTACCTGAATAGAATTTTCCTAGTCAAAAAATAGAATTAAGCCGAGAACATTTTGGTGCAATAATTTCTTTTTGGATCATTCCAATGTCCACAACTTTTCGACCACGAAGGCGAAGCCGGAGTGCTCGAAATAGAGCAAGTGTCTTAAAGACCAGTTATCCACGAATACTTTACGCTATTTTTTTTATTGGTGTACTTTGAAATTATAAATACTGGTCTATAACTACTACTACAACAAGAAATGGAAATCATAGATGGAAATAAGAACTAAATGTCAAATGGTTGAATTCGTGTTGCACTTAGACAAGGAAATTTTCATGGAAATTCAATTTTATTGAGTTCTGTGAATGTCAATAGTATTAATTTAAATACCATTTCCTAAGATTTGAAAAATCGAAATATTAATATTTCAAACAATACCAACGACACTTTCCATTTTAATTTATAAATTTGACATTGTTAAATATTGTTCGAATAAAAGTTTTGACGTTACAAACTACTTCTGTCAGATCAATAATAAAAAAACTGTCATTAAGACATGATTTAGACCATAGATTTAGACGTTTCTCGAGTTGTTGATGTTGCCACGGTAACTTTAAAACACGCGCGTTTTTTAAAGTTCGATTTAAACACGCTGAGGCGTGCTTTAAATGGGTAAAATGGTTCACCAATAAAAAAAATCAGCTTCTCGTTGGATGCCGCATCTGATGACGGAAGAACAAAGAGCATTTAGAGTCTATTGGTATAAAAAAACTCTATACTTGGCTTAACGCAGGAAACTCAAAAGGCATACAGTATTTGCAGTGGTGTTGGATTCTGTATTCGCACTTATGAACCCGCAAAAAAGTTTGTTGGCAGTGCTTATTTACTTTTCCAAAAATTGAGAATAAACTGCGTGGTGAAAGGGCCCAGTCTCCCGAAGATACAGTCAACGCATTCAAAAACTTTATTTTGAATGAGTTACTAACAAGTGAGTGGAAAAATTGGTTCCAAGGAGAGCAAAAATATATTTTTTCTCAGTGGAGAATACTTAATAGTGTTTTTTCCTAGTTCTATATGCAAAATATAAAAGACAACCCTCGTAAGCATCGATCTGTTCCGAGCTTCCTTTCTTATTATATAAAAAAGAAAAGTTGAGAGGAGAGTATAAATTTTTCATTAATATGATTTTTCTTCATAGGTATTCAAAATGACATGGTCTTATATGTCCATAGTTATGAATATGTCAAATAAAAATTGAATTTCAAGTTTCCGAAAAGTAAGTGATATTCAACTTTGATTATTTCTGTACACTTTCGAAAAAGTATGTTTATATTACACTTGCAAATATATATTACTTATTGGAGTATTTTGTTTCCTTCCCCTTTGACCGAATCCTTTTTACACTGTTGAAGATATTTTCTAAAAACTGTATATCATACAGGAAAACAGACGGAGTCCCAGAAAAACCCACAGAGGCTAGCTGGAAAGAATATGTGATGATTACGAGAGATATTTCTAATTAAGATTTTAGAAATAATGATTGATGCATTAGCGATAGATAAATGTTTGTAGTGTAATGTGTGGCATTGCAAAATGTCTCACAACTGGTCTATGATATCAACAGCGGGAGTATATTACCATGAAGTGAATTACAGAGAAAATTAGCATAATTTTCTAAACGAGATTGTGTAATCAATAAACGCTAAAATGGAGCATATAATAATTGCTCTGAAAGTTAAACAATATCTTCATTTTTTTAGAAATTATTCATACTAGGAGACGGTTGAATAATAAAAATGCATTAAAGCTATTTCTAAGGCAACAAACCTTCATACATTATTCTCAGCAATTTTACATACTACTCTTTACTCTTTTATATGATGGCTAAATGACACCGTCCGTCTTCTACTAGGATTCTGTTAAGCGAAACCAACAACTATTATTTTTCCTAAAAAAGTCTGTAGCTTTAGACAAACACAAATTTTAAATTCTGTAATGAACAACGGAAAAAAATATATACTGCATCGCTAATGGTCAATGTATCGCTATTCGCTAATGAATCGGCTGTCCATCTCCCTTCCCACGGGACAGCGACTAGCGCGTGCAATTTGAATGTCGATGGCGAACGGCTTCATCTCTAGCGTTGCCCTCAGTAACGTAACATATTAATTTGAAGACATTTCCATTTTGGAGGACAGTGTGAAGTGTCCAGAGGCGATGCCATTGCCAAAGCCGATGCCCTGCCGCCCCAAGAATGACGGAATCGTCACCTGAGAATTTTCATCCACTCTGGGGTACAGAATAACGCAAAACATTAACCTAAATGCACGTTTAAAAAATATATGCATTGTTAACTATTGCTTGCGGCTAAGGTTGCTTGCACCCGATAATTGGAAATAATTTCTAATTCTAAACGGTTAAAAAAAATGCAAAGTTTCTCGGCAGAATTTGTCATGAAATTGTAACCTCAAAATAATTTAATTGAGAAATAATTTTAAATTTATTTTTTTTCCACCCCCATCTACGGTTTCCACATAAAAATATATCTTCTGGGGGTTGTCATACATTTTCAAAGATGTTTTTTTTAAAGAATTATACCAGAGAAAAAAATTGATATTATTAATGATGCTAGATCTATGAATAATAAGGGGCTATTTTATATCTAATAGTACTAAGTGTATTTTGTAATGAGTATCAAACGATGCTTTTAGTTAATGGTTTTTCGTGAAATACATTATTATTTTTTGTGATACATAAAATAGATACCATCCTTTATTTAACCACTTTACTCGAAAATTTGAACCGAAGCAGACAGGAGATCATTCAATACGGAAAATCATGCTAGAATTGTCAGTATCTATTTTAAAAAAGGTTTTCCTTTGGCCAGAAATTGATAAAAGTACATCGATGATTTCAGCATTTTTGCCATCTACAGTGTTGAGCTTAACAGTAATACCTGCTTTTATGATATGCATTAGTATGGTTATTATTGCCCAACGTAAGTATAAACCTATAATACTTAACAATAATTCAAGTTTTTGTTATATAGGGTGCGGCAGATAATCCGTTGATTGAAAAAACTCGAGAACTGATTTCAAAGGGTGAACTACAAGGAAGTAGGAAGTAGGTGGCGTAGAAATCTCCAGAATGGTGGGTAATTTCACCAGGTCAGAGACAGGCGAAATAATTCATTAGAGGGTATTCACCAACTTTTACGGAAGATCTAATAAGTAAAGACAGGAAAAATGTCAAAGCCGTTGCCGTAAGCTTAACAGTCACGCAAAGCTAATGGGGTTGACAGCTAGGACATGACAAAACCAATAAGGGAAATGGCCCTAGTGGCTGCCAAACGGGAAATACATGGAGGCTAAATCCATGGATCGTACACAGGCTATATACAACTGTAGTGAGACCCATGGTTACCATAAAGCCTTAGTTTGGTGATCAAAAACAGATCAGAGGAAAGCTGAATTGGAATTTCTCCAAAAAGGACCTGGTGAAAAGACTGTCAGGATTGATAAGGGCTACTGATCTCTTCAAATAAACGGTACAACCAAGAGCACAAGAATCCTGAAGACAAAAGTGCCGAGGTCTCGAATCCACTGGTGGTGCCCAACCAATCAATCAACGGTGAACTATAGCACGGTTTATCTGTCGTAGTCTGTAGACACCAACGTTAAACAATAAAACGTCTGATATTGTTTTCAGAAAATGGTAACGACAACGACTTTATCCTGTTCAATTCAATCTGTATTGTATGGATGATCTACGTCGAATATATTAGAACAACGTATATTTTATGCTTTCCCAAAACTCTTGAATACTTGAAACAAATCAGGAGTGAAAAATTTGGCAAATTACCTTTGCTAGAAGCTTTGGTATCGAAGCAAAATCAAACGCTATATGTGCTAAATGCGTTCGTGATTTTGGCTTCGATGTCATCATTTCTCCTAATTAGTATAACATCTCGATTTAGTCATTGTTCCAAAATAATTACTTTATTTTGTCAAATCCCTTCACAGTTCTACGATTCTGGACTAGTAACAGATTTATCATTCACGCTATATTTTATTTTTTCTTTATATATAGGGTACGCGATTCTCAGTATTGGGAGCGTTATTGCAATAGTTTTACATTTTATTTTTTCATTGGTTGATATAATAGCCTTGAAAATGATGCATCTTAAAAAATTTATATTCGAGGTAGATGGTGTGTTGGATGAGCACGAAAGACGGGATAAATTGAAATTTTGTATAAAATACCACATCGATATTCTCAGGTATGTAAATATTTTACTTAAAACATTTTAAGCGACACGTAATGCGAGAGTCACAAATATTGAGCGTCTGGTGTGACATTTCATTGGACTAGAGCGCCCAAGGAAAAAAATATAATTATATAATCAGGGTTTATTTGGTGTGATAGGCTATGTCGACGGTTATCAAGCTGCAAGATTATACCTGAAACTGTAAGAACATAACAATGTCAATTGTGAAGAATATCAATCGCAGGATAAAGCAATTGACATTATTATACCGGGTGTCTAATTAAATGAGGTAATCCGCTGTATCTCAGAAACTATTTATCATGAAGATTAGAAAAAAAAATCTTTATCACAAATTCGCATACGAGAAACTGCTGGAAAGTTTTTGAAAATTTCCTACTGCTAGTAATAGTACCACAAAATTTAAACATTCGTAATCATTATATTGATAATTTTACGTAGTTTTTCTCCAGTACTTCTTCCTCTATCTTGTAAAATAACTGGTAGGGGTGAGTGGGAAAGCTAACTCAGATGAAAACTCTTATAACTTTTGTTTTGCTTTATGGATTTTGACAAACTTGGTATTTTTCGAGGTTTTTTTTTTTCTGGTTTAGCATATTATCTGTTTGTGAATATAAACTAATATATTTTATATTTTTAGATTAATCACGGATTATAACAGCATTTATCTATATGTGAACGCTATACATGTAGCAGTAATTCCTATTCTATTGAGTGTCATAGTGTATGTCATGATAAGGGTAAATTATTTTTGCCTTATGGAATCAAATTTTTTATTCTATACTTTAAGGCCGTGACTGGATTTCCAACGCAGGGACTTATTTAAAATATCGGCTTACAGCAGCCGGGACTTTCAAGCTCGCGGCGATATCAAATACAAAATGGTCGCTTGAATGTAAGAACTAGTTAACTTATTTGCTATCAGAAAGTATAATACATTCGAAGCAAATGTCAATGTAATAAGTGGCTAAGGACCGGTTCTATAACCTCTGGTTAAGAGTTCTAGTTATGGTTAACAGGATCTGACAAGAGGTTTGCTGTTCTATGACTGCTTGCTTCGTTATAACCATAGGTTTAAGTTCTTTGACCAAAGGATAAAGTAACAGGCACTTTGAGCACTGGTTAACCATTTTACTTTACAATTTTGACAATTTTGAAAATATTTCTGACACAGCACATCTCCATTTATTTTTAATTGACTACTTGTACATAAAAGACGTTAGCGCTTAATATAAATCCCATAAAGTATCATAATGAAAATAATGATTGATCCCGGACTTGATGTCTCAGATGAGGATGATTTATTATTTCCCATGCCTCAACCTCGAAATCAAAAATTAATCCGAGAAAGGATAAATTACTATGAAATTCTCAGACCTTCTGCCATAAATTCTGGAACTGTTTAGCTCACCGGCAATGTTTTTCCAACATTGCTGCTTTGCCTTCCAGGTTACAGCATCTGTGCTTTTATTCTATATTATTTTACAATATTTTTTGGTTTATGCCAATAATAAAGCATCAAGTTTTCCCCCTACTCTTCTTTCCTTTTATTTTTTGTTCTTCCATTATAGAAATGAAAACAATCTGAAAAAACAAGGTGCATAGAGAAATATAATTTGTCTATAACAAGGTGCTTTGACATACCTATATATAACCAAACTTTTATATGCAATTTTTAGGCGGAAAAGTCAAAAATTGTTCAATATATTTATAATGAATAGTACATTCACGAAAACTATCGATGTTAAGTAACCTCTAGTCTAAAAATAACTGACACATGATGATAGAACACATTTTTTCCTAACCTCAAGGTCAACACCTGACCAGTGGTTGATAAACTATCACTTTTGACCAGAGGTGATAGAACCGGACCTTACTCATATAGATCCCACAGCGACATCTAGCAATCAGTGTAAAGTCGACATAGCAGCATAGAGATTTAAATTTTTGTAAAAACTTGGTGAATTTTCGATTTACCAAGTTTTTACATTCAGGCGATGATTTGTATTCCACATTGGATATTTTTTCGAAAATGGGAAGATAATATACCACGATTTCTGGATATTTCATATAAACTTAAGCCACAAATCGGAATTTTAATTATTTATTCATATTTCAACCGGCTAAACTATAGCTAGACTGGAACAATATAGTATAAGGTCTGAAGATTGTTTAATTTTTTGTTATGTTCAATGAAATTTTTACAGAAATTGGATATGATAATGTGGCTTCTTTTTGCTTGTTTATCAGTATGCATAATAAGATTTATTGCATCTGGACAAAATATATGGTCATTGGTGAGTAGCTATCAATATAATTTCACCTTTATATTAATGCTTGAATATTATTTCAGAGTACATCGTTATCCTATGACATATATTTTTTGAAATGGTACGATTATAGTCCTGAAAATAAGCAGCTCGTTTTTATGCTTTTACTTCAATCGAATAGATCTATAGCAATCAAGACACCTTTTTATGTCTGCAATAAAGAAATACTATTAAAGGTATGGTAAATTGTTAAATTGAGCGATTATTTCCCCGTGAAAAAAGATCAAGTAGGGTTTAAAACTGGTATAATCGTTTATTATAATGAGAGTTGTCTTTTAAGTGGTTGATTTAACAACATAGTTGGTGCCTGCCAACATATACCAAATGACAAAATTAACTGCCATGCTTAGTTAATGTCAAAGCTTCAAACCGTTTCTTTTGAGCTGTACCTGAACTGAATATTTAAAGTCAAAAAATAGAATTAGATCGAGAACATTTTCGTGCCATAATTATTTTTGGATTATTTCAAAGTCCACAATTTGGAAAATTTTACAATAAGAATTATTTGAAAAAAAAATAAGTTTCTTGTTGGATGCCGCATCTGTAGACGGAAGAACAAAGTGTTAAATCCTGGATTCGCTCTCATGAACCCGAAAATAAACATTTGTCGGCAGTGCTTATTTACTATTTCAAAAATTAAGAATAAACTGCGTGGTGAAAGCGCCCAGTCTCCCGAGCATGCAGTCAATGCATTCAAAAACTCTATTTTGAATGTGTTGCCACCAAGTGAGTGGAAAAATTGGTTCCAAGGGAAGCAAAATAGTTATTTATGTATTAAGAGCAAGAAGTGAGGAACTATTGTTCGAAAGCGAAGCTGAGCGCGTTAATTGCTTGAGAACAATAATTCCACTCTTAGCTCGTAATACATATAACATTTTTTCTACAATCACTTGAATACCTATATATTATAAGTAATAAAATTGATAAATTCATACTTCTTATTTCAATTACATGTCAAAATACTTTATAAAATTTCAAACATGTAATTATTGCCAATACTGCCAATGTACTTCTTCTTATTCTACAATCAGAAAGGCCTCAGCTAGCAGGGATATCCGGCCAGTATATGCAAAATATTCAGAACGTGGCACAACAATTAAGCACAAAAACACACAAAAAATTGATACGGTAACATCGGAATCACACTAATTAATTATTTAAAACATTAAAAACTTAACAAAGCAACGATTTATTAGATTGTAAAAGATTTTCAGAGGACAAAAACACTCCCTAGCCAGGTTGCTCTATGGTGTCACTGTCACTGCCACTGTCACTGTCAATACAATTATGTTTGTAGTATCGGTTGTTATGGGCAACAAGCGTTTTGCAATTTTTACGCTCGGCGAGCGTAAAGTAACTCACCTCAAGAAACGTCAACTTTTCGTTGTCAATGGCAAGCGAAAAAGTCTACTTTTTAATGTGATTGTAGAAAAATACATTTTTCTCAATGTAGAATACTTAATATTGTTTTTTTCTAGTCCTACATGCAAAATATAA
Organism: Galerucella calmariensis; assembly: GCA_910591675.1. Classification (NCBI taxonomy): domain Eukaryota; kingdom Metazoa; phylum Arthropoda; class Insecta; order Coleoptera; family Chrysomelidae; genus Galerucella; species Galerucella calmariensis. Next base: position 354,204 of record CAJUYG010000052.1, on the reverse strand, counting down.
AAGACAACCCTCATAAGCATCGATCTGTTCCGTGCTTTTTTCTCATTATATAAAAAAGAAAAGTTGATAGGTAAAAATTTTTCTTTAATATGACTTTTCTTTATAGATATTCAAATTGACATGGTCTTATATGTCCATAGTAATGAATATGTCAAATAAAAATTGAAATTCAAGTTTCCGAAAACTAAGGGATATTCAATATTGATTATTTCTGTACACTTTCGAAAAAATATGTTTATATTACACTTGGCAATATAGTAGATTACCTACTAGTGTATTTTGTTCCCTTCCCCTTCGACTTAATCCCTTTTACATGTTGAAGATATTTTCTAAAAACTGTACTCATCCATAAAATATAAACCTTAAATTCAAAAGACTGACATTTTTATGTATCACCCCGATGTAATTAAGAGACCAAAACGGTGACATTATAAATTTATCCGCTTATAAATCATCAGAAATAACTAAACATAGCTTAGCCTACGCACAAATATCCCCCCATCGGAATGTTAAGTTATATAAAACATCACTCAAACCCCCCCATCTATTTCGGAATCACCCTCTAACTATGAATACCGCACTCGACATATATTTCACAAATAAACTTATTTTAATTAACCGTTGCTCATAAATCTAGACAAACTAGAACCGGTTTTAATTTATTGCCGCGATAATTGGTGTTAGTGAAATGTATCCCATAGCAATATCTAACACTTGCCGTTCCCGAACTAACAAACCAAGGATAAAGCATTGACATTCTTGTAGAAAGCGAGAATAGGAAAATCACAATATTTGAATCGCAACCGCCCGCCGTCACTGGCGGATCTCTAGCTCGGTTTTGGTAATGAACATGAAAACATATTTTTATTCAAAAAATCTTATCTTGATGGGTAATTTCAAGCAGCAAATATGTTGAAGACAATCTCCTGGATATACAAAATAATGTTGCACAAGTTTTTGTTGAACTACTATCAATGAATTCTGAAAATATTTGAATTTGTCGATTATTGATTCAACTTCTGAGTTGGCTCAGTTTCACTGTTGATCACAAACATGACGCACACCAAGAAGGGTATTATTTCAACTATAGTTTCATTGAATAGTTCATCCTTAGAGATCCCTTACCATTGATTGCTTCCCAGACACAAATGCCAACTTAAATTTAAATGGTTCCCCTAAGTTGAAAAACAAAAAGAGACGAAGTTTGAGGTTATCAAATGTCAAGGGTTGTCAAAAATTCATTGACGCACATTAGACATGTGCTCTGACGTATTCAAATCTAGTAGTATTTATGTACGGCTATGCGGCGTTACTGTAAAAGAGAGAGATATAGTACATTCAATAGCCTTCTTGGTGTGCGTCATCATTTGTGACGGGTTTTGGGTATGTCGTTTATTTTATTTGCTATTTTGACATATAGCCAACCTTAAATTTGATAAATATAAAATCATCATAATCGTATTCAGCCAAATTCGAAAAGGCTATGGAGTTTATAATTACCAGCTTCTTTTTTTAATTGAAAATACTTGAGAACTTTCAAAATGCTGATGTTTTTCCGTGTATCCAGCCATATTTAAATGATTATAACAATAAGATTAATATTCACTTTTCATAAATAGTAATTGACCGTAAGCAACAAAGTACAGACGCCACGAGAACTGTCAGTGGGACAGTAGAAAAAGACGTAACACACATTGCCGCTACGAAGGGTACGTCTGCATCCTATCTTGAATTTTTCCCTATTGATAGGTCGCGCTCGCGAGTAATCTAAACATCAACCAATCAAAATTTTCAATTCAAAGATTTGGGTTAACGTTTGTAATACATTCAAACGGCTCATTATTGTAATATTTTGATAAGGATTGATCACAGTTCACAATAATTTTTATCTTTTCAACAGCCAGATAACAGTTTTGTTCTTGAACTTTGTTTTAGTGAACCGCTTGTTTATTTCTAGTAAATCATTTATCAACAAAAGGGAGGTTTGAAATGATAAATTTGTGTATATATATCTCATATAAATTAACACCCTATAGTCCCTTACCATAAATTTAACTGTGGCACCCATTAAATAGATCAATAAATTCAACAATACAGTCCTGGTTGTGTGTTAGATGTATGGCTTGCGGTTGAGAATGTCAGGATACGGTTTTTGGCCATAGGATATAGCGCCGGGAGATGTAGGAGTGTCTTAGCAGGAGGATATGTATGTGTGTATTATATAGTTGTTGTGAAAAACGAATAACATTAGACACATTTCCGTGTAGTTGGTTTTCCGATACTTATAACATTAATTTAACTTCTATCCTACCCAATATACAGGGCTGATGGTTTTACGTTTTTCATTTCAATTTTTTTCTGGTCATTTGTTGGCTATAAAGTTTCTTGTCCCACGTATAAATCATTATAAACACTTTCTACGACAAGTAAAAATATCCAATAACATTCTGTTAGAAGCCGGAGGATGTAAATAGGGTCCCGATGAGAGCGAAAAGTAGCTTTCGGACCTTTTATAAGGAATTTTCGTCTGCGGCTGACAGATAACGCTATCGCTTTCTTTGAGAAAAGCCATTAGTAAGACCCAAACGACGCGTCGTTAGCGCTCCCTTACAGGTGTTTTTGTCAGAGTCCACGCCACCCTATGTACACATAATGAAACTCCAAAAATTGGGATAGTTATAATAGTTATTTTTTTTCTTCCAGGATTCACTTTTGTAATGATTTTTTTTCTATTATTCAAGCTTATGTTCTCCATCAAAATTATAGCAATATATTGATTAGCTCGTATATAGAATATGTCATTTAATGATGTCAAATATGTCAGTTATTCTTGTATTTTTACTATTCGCGTATTAGAACATTTAAATCTTTGTAAAGATATCGCAGTGGAAATCGAAACCACTAAAGATTCCCAAGGTGCTCATCAACTCCTCTAATCCTCGCTGTTGGGAAAAATCACACCACTTAAGCCATCTAGCTTGAAATGTCGTAATTGAACAATCAATCGCTATAGAATTTATTTGAAATGCCAGTTAAAAAAAATCTGTACGCTTTGTGAATAATCTCTCGCGAATGAGTTGGTATTTGATCTGCTTTTATTTGTTTAATTTTTTGAGGCGAACAAGCCTAATCGTAGTTTCCTGTAAAGTAATTTATTTGCTCAAGAAAATATTGTCCCAGTTGGCATTTCAGTAGCGCTGGGAGATAAAAAGTTATTAAGTCAGTAAAAATGCATCGTTTATTGTCAACTGATATTTTAAAATTGCCTCAGCGGTTTGGGACTGGCTTATCTTTCTCCTGAAGCTTGCCAGATTCCAGCCATTTGTGTTCTGAATGTTCAGAAATTTCATTTTTATTTACTTCTATTTTTTTCCGTTTTTATGAATTGACAAATTTCCATAGTTAGCTTTCCAACAACTAACAATGAAATCACATCTAATTTTATCAGTTTCTTTTTATTAAAAAAAATACAAAATCCTCAAGTCTGACAGTCGACGAAAAACCTTGCAAATTGAATATATCAAAAATATTGAATTTAACAAGCACACCGAAAAGGATAATCCTTTTTTCTCGTCCTAATTATAAAGGTTTGTTATGGGAGATTTTGCAATTTTGATTCAAAGGATAATCCTTGACGCGTAGCGCTACCCTTCGTTCTATATCCTACGTAAAATCCTGATTCGGTTTAGATTTAAAACCGAATAAATTCACCTTAGAATCGAGCTAAAGCGGATAGTCAACAAATGAGGAGAAAATCTTATATAAAAGTATTTCCGGGGAATTGAAAGACTTCATTTTGTTCTCGATACAGTAGTGAGAGCAAAAAAGTTCAGAAGTCTGCAATGTATTTTATCCAAACGGCTAATTATTCGTACCTAACCTATTATATCACAACAGGGAATTTTAGACATGGTTGGTGAGAATACAGTAGTGAGAGCACTGATGGTATTAGTGGACCTAGAAAGAAACTGTCTCTTAGCTTTGGTCGATACACAACTGTGTTTCAAGCAGAGACGATTGCCGCTATAGCTTGAGTCTACTGTCTACTTGAGTCTACTGATTAAGTTAAACAAGGAACTCTCGTTCAGGCTGTTGAAACTGGGTAAGAGAAATTTAAAGACAGTTACCGACCTGGTGACTGGACACTGTAGCCTGAGGAAACATCTGCACAGGATGGGCAAAGTTAGTGAACCTTTGTGCAGAAAAAACTCCACAATGAAACATCTGCTCACATACTCTGCTTTTGTGAGAACTTAGAAGGACTCAGGCGGAAGCACTTTGGTCAGACGGAAGCACTTTGGAGTGGAAATAACACAACCATCACAACAACTGAATATCCCTCCAGATAAACTGATGGCCTATATGGGCCATCAACAGGGAATTGTAGACCTGGTTGGTGGGTAGCGGAGCTAAATGCCCCCTCAATTTTTAAATATTTTTTTTGTCAAAACATATTTGAGGCAATTTGACATTTTTATATGTTGTAGTTTGTAATCCTTTAGCAATTTTAACGTAAAAGAATATATTCAATTTGTAATACACATTTGTAGTTAAAATAAAAACGGAACAATTTTTCAAATTTTGGATACAGCGGCAAAAATATTATTTCAAATATCCTCAAATATTGATTTAGCCCCGCCACTCACCAACCATGTCTGCAATTCCGTGTTGGGATTCAATAGGAGAGGTATAGGACAAATTTTCAGCTTGCCTGAAATATCTACCCACACATTGGTGCCAGCTCCTGGACTATTCATATAATAGGTGGGAATTGTACGATATGCTGTAGGTGTCCATATAAACGATTGTAATAATCGTCCTTCCAATCTGTTGAAGGTTATTGTTGGTCGACTAGTTCAAAAGCAGTTATGATACAATGCTAGAAGCCCCTATGCTCATATTATATGCTGATATGCATTTAATTTGAGGTATTAAATCTTGAGGATATGCACTTTACCTGTCGCCTTAAGAAACACAGTTTTACCCATGTTAACAAGGGAGGTTTAGGAGATACAAAAAATAGTTAATGCGCAGGGTATGGTGAATTTAAAAAGGTGTTGTAGGTGCAGTTTTCCCGGTCTAAATCGTAAAGTTTCGTCATGTGGAATAGCATTTAACGGTGCTCTGGAAAAAATATAACAAAAAGTCGTTCTCTAGAGACAACTCACATCTATTCACGGCGGGATTCTTTAGATCCCAATGGTGATTGGAACTACACTACTTCAAACGAAACTAATGAACTATACGTGCTCAAACAAGGAATTCTATTTTTAAAGGCTTGAGCTCCAGGCGACGAAAAAAGACAAATTTTACCTTTTTCTCTTTTATTTTTTTCAATCATTAGAGTTCAAGAATAATTGCTTTTGCGTTACTTGTAATTAGAACGTTTTTTTTTTCGGAAAAATATGTAGGTTTGAGTTTTCTGATTAAAGGCCGAGTTAGGTACAACCGGTAATTTAATTGGGAACAGCTTTTGGAAAGTTGCAGTTTCAGTTTGGAAATTTTAAGAAAAAGAAACTAATGCTAAAGGAATATAAAATAGGTTCGGTAATGAGACAAAAGGTGAAATGAATCGTAAGTTTTAAGCTTCTCTACTTATTTAACTCCATATTTTAGCCGTAAATTACGCTGGAAAATAAAAGGATGACGATAGGAGAGCTTTTGACAATACCAGGAGTGGAAACAATTATGACCTGGATACACTGGTGGCTCAAGTAGCCCTAGTCAGTTGTCCTAGTATCCCAGGAATAATAAACAACTCTTTTTTTATATCTTTATTTTCGTAAAATTAAGTAAAACTTTTTTTGCGTGTTTTTCTTTCTCCTATTCAATTCGACCGAATGGTTGAAGAAAAAGTTTTGTCCCTGCTCTCTGGATACAACAACACTCCCGACAGTCTATTGTGATTATTTTTTTTTCAAATTTGCAATCGACGTTGGAAAAGTTTGTGAAAACAATTTGTACGCTCGAATTTGTATTCATTAATGCAAAATTCAAGGGCTAATTGCTATGCTCGAAACACCAACTAAACGCACCGCACCGTTTTAATTAAAGTTGAATTTTGTCGTTATTGGAAAAGATTTAAAAGAAAACTAACTGCCACTGTGTATGTACGTCAAGCTAATTAGGCAGTTACTTGACAATATCGAGTAACTCCAAATATATTTCACTGCATCCGCCACTGTTTAAACAAAAGATGTCACATACATACTCTGAAAATTTTGGAATATTCCCATTTAAAAGACCCGAAATCACAAGCTCAAGGTACACATGTGTGATAGTAAAGATTCGACAGGCGGATTTTGATTGCAGAAGGCACCAGATGGAGGATATCACTATTATTATCTATTCATCCAGATTTGACAGAGATGTCGTTCGCTTCGCTTTGTCGTCACAAAGAAAATTCCATCTTTGCAATGACATTCAAAGGATTCGCCAACGATTTTGTTATGACTAGAAAAGGAATCCATTTGATAATTATATTTATACAGTGCGTCCAAAAACTAGAGCATGAATTAATTATTAATTTAATAGACCAAAAATGACAAAAGTTCTAGTAGAAAACGGATGATGCTATCATATAAAAGACATTACTTTTGGACACGTAAATGTTTTTAAGTAATTTGTTATAAACATTTAAAACAAAAATAGCCCCCTTTTTATTCACTGTGTTATTTATAAGATGCGACATGGGAATTCCTGTACAAAACTGTTAAACCCGAGCTTACTTTTCCACCAAATAGCGTTCATAAAAAATAATAGCAGATTTGGAAAGTTCTTTGAAAAATAGGTTCAAATGCACTTTCAATTTTCTTAAATTCGCCCTGGTTTAGTAAGAAAATGGATAGTTATGGTTGAAAAAATCGAACTATACCACTTTCGGATATGGCTAAGGTGTTTTGGTGCCTCTTCGACATCAACATGACTTGGGTTGAGGGAGCTCAATTCAAACTTGCCACACACCGCTATATCTGCGAGCAGCCTTTCACACCTGAAGACAAGAAGGTTCGAGATCACAACCACTTGATTCCAGTCAACAACTATCGTGGTGCTGCTCATGAATCGTGTAATATGAACTATAAAGATGATCATACTATCCCCGTAGTCTTTCACAATCTTAGTGGTTATGATGTACACTTTATCATAACGGATATTGCTACGGATATTGCTTTTGGAAAATAGCTACACGTTAAGGTGCACAGAAAATTTGAAAGTTGAACCTTAAGTATGGCGGTTCGATTCGCCGCTGTGGTGTTTTCAGTATTCGAAAGTGTTATGAAAATGGTGTACTACTTTTTTAAACATAATCATACATTTTTTTATTCAACCAGAGTGAATTTGAGAATATTAAAGTGCATTTGAACTGATTTTTCAACGACCTTTCCAAATCTGTTATTTTTTATGAACGCTAATTGGTAAAAAAGTTAGCTCGCGTTTGACAGTTTTGTACAGTAGGATAACGTGAAAAGTACTGAGCTAATATCAATGATATGTATAGATAAATCTTAGGTAGTTAAAATATTTACAAAATCAGGGGTCTAGCGACTTGATTGGATAATTAGGAAATTAAGAAGAACGGAAAAATTTGAATTTTTTTTGGAAATTCATATTTTCGTCATTTCTCAATCGTAAGAGCTGAAGCTCTTCATATAAACTTCATATGTGCGAAGAGCAGAGTCCATGTAGATATATAGATAGGCTGGCGCTTGGCGTAACCGGTCCTTTTCAGAGGTGTTTTTGGCCGACGAATCATTTTTTTACAAATCGAAAATGTACGTTTTGCTGTTTTATATCCATATTTTTCTAAAGCAAAAATTAATAACTCTTTCATTCACTTTACTTTTTTTTATCTGCCTATAAACGGTTTTTTTATTTCCACATAATTCAGATGGAAATTATTAGAAATGAAATTGGAGCGATGGAAATGAATCGTCAAAAATCGGACAAGGTTAATTGTAAATTAATTAACAATGAAATATAGCGATCCGACAATTGAACATGAAACAGTTGATCACAAATCACACGTCAAATGCAGTTGTCTCCGTGCGCGGCGGTTATCTGCCACGGCATGCCGGTCCGCGAAATTATTATAAATATAATTGATTAAACGGTATAATTAATAGCGCCGTAGTAACGGCTCAATTTGAAATTCGTTCTCCACCGGCCCTAATTGATATTTAGTAATTAATTTCCCAATGTCATTTGTTCCGTAAAGCCGGAACAAAGGGTTTTCTGTCGGGTCTACGGTTCCGATTCGCTGATTCGGATATTTTATTATCAAATTTTTGACTTTTATTGTACAATGTGATGGTTTGTTCGACATTTACGTGTAGTCATTAATGTTATTGTTTTTATTGACAGAACACACTTCCGCGTTGATTTCGTTTGAGCAGTGACGTCGTTACATAACGTCCAATTAACCAACGGTAACCAACTGCAAAACATCGACATTTATAGGTCCGAGAAAATTTCAGCAGTCAGAAGAATACACTCAATACAGCAATCGACAATTACTTAATTTTTTTTTTGATTAAATGTAGAGGACATCGCTCAGGTCTAAAATGGACCACAAAATAATTTAATATAAAAGGACTCGACAAATAATTTTATAATTTTCAAGGGAAGAAAACGAAACAATGAAACAGAGCTAGACACAATGAAATACCGCAAACTTTTCGAGTCGGTAAAAAAACGTAATTACAAACGAAAATTTTAATAACAAGAGGTTTTGCTATAACACAGATATACGTATATATATACAAGTTTCCTAACGAATATACAAAACCTTATTAAACCGCGTGGAAGCAGCCAGGCGTGTATCAACAACCAACTATCAGGGTACAGAGAGCGCACTGCGGTCGTCGGTTGATGCGGCCGTTTTAATAATGGGATCAGCCCTGATTATACTCCCATCATAGGCTTTTCCACTATCGATAAATTTGTTATAATACGCGGTTACCAATGCTCACTACTAACCGTTAACGCGCGAGCTTTCGTACTCAACGATCCTTGTTTAAAGCTGAACAAATTATATTAAGTACGTAAAATGTTTTCAACATTTTCCCGTTTTTTTTTCTGACAATCACTGTCAAAATCAGTTGTTTTTGTCGGAAATTCGGTGAAAAATCGTCGATAAGACTAAATGGCCTAAAACAATGTAATAAAATACGCAATCGAGATGGAAATGCGTTGCGTGCGCCCTGAAGGGCCATCATGGGTTATCTGTCAACAACAAACACAAATCAGTTTGACCTACAAAATCCCCATATTGTATATCCTCTACCTACGTTCGATGTTATCAATTACCATGTGCGTAGGAAATTTATGGATTCGATCAGAAAATCACAAAATTTAAATTATTATGATTGAATTGTTCCTTACACCTTATTTAAAAATTACAGTCTGTTTACCCAATATTATCGCCAAAAAATGTTTCTATATTAATATTTTCAACTTTTTGCTGCAAGTGATAATTGTTGATAACAGACACCACCGAAACGTTGGAAATAAGAATTGGGTTGATGCATTGATAAAGAAACATCCTTCAAAGGATCTTATCGCTAAATCTATATATAGTAACGGTACAAATGAGGAATTTCTGAAAGCTCTTCCTTTACATTCCCCCTCTTTTATCAAAAGCCAAGTGCAATAATAAATTGGTCGCAAGGGTAAGATTGGTGTCTTTATATAACGTATACCGAAGGGTTGAAAACTTTCCACATCGGTAAACTTCTAGATTTTCACAAAATCTTTCAAACTTTATGTATGTTGAAAAAACATTGGTAATTGGTCGATGCAATGATAGACCAGCTAGCTAAAGAAAGCTCTAAAGGAGACTTCACAGGTCCGGAGGATTACATAAGAGGGGACTGGCTAGTTAAGGAACACCAACTCGAATGGAGGCTGACACAAGGACACCTCCATACTAAGAGTTTACTGAATGAGTTAGACAAGAAACTCTCGTCCAGGCTGCTGAAACTGGGTAAGAGAAATTTGAAGACAGTTACCGACCTGCTGACTGGACACTGTACCCTGAAGAAGCATTTGCACAGGATGGGCAAAGTTGTAGTGCAGAAAATGTGAACTCTACGATGAAACACCTACTTAGATACTCTGCTTCTGTGATTACTCACAAGGACTCAGACGGAAGCACTTTGTAGTGGAAATAACACAACCATCACAACTACTGAAGATTCCTCCAGATAAACTGGTGATCTATTTAGAAGACGTGAAGCTTCTGGAATGGAAGTAGGTTGATTCAGTTCAAGTGCCTGGGCTGTTGAGCATGAATGGTCAATGCAACACAAGATATGTTGTATCGCTTTCAAAGTGATTTCTTGCACTTTTCACCATTAGTCCATCGGCAAGACTTCCAAAATCCCTCCAGTTACCCCTGCCGGTTACCATTCCCCCTATTTTATCGATGTTAATCTCAGTTGAAATATTCTGTATACATTTTAGGTAACTTATCAATAAAAATACTTCAAGCTGAATTAAAAATATGTTTTAAAATAAATAAACATTTTCAATTTAATTTTATGCTACTGAACTTCTATTCACTATCTCAGTCGAACGTCGCTTGATAAGAAAAATAGAAAATGAATGATTTGGAGAAAGGCCAGTAATATTCGAAGTATCTCTACACTGCGACTGTCATTATATAATGGCCATTGAATAAATCAACTGGCATTCGATTGGGCTTCTCTCTATTCACTATATCGAAGAAAATATATTTGTTAGCTATAAATTGTTCAGAATATACCCTTCAGTGAGCATGTAAATGCTGGAAAACTACTACATTGACTGCATTCATTCGATAATGTTTTTTGTGGTGTTTTTTAGAACAGTTAATTTTTTTTGCAATCTTTCCTTCAATAGGATATTTAACAACAAATGTTTCATGTTTTATTAGGTAATATTAATAAGAGACAAATGGAAATGCAAAAATAAGATTATTCCAAATTTAGTCTTTAGACAAACAGGAAAAAAATTACTGAAGGTATGCAACTTATAATGCAGATACGTTACTAGTTTAAATGTGGAGTTGTCTTCAGTCTTTCTTTGCTATTCCATGTTTCAACTTCTTCTTTCTCCTTTATTGGTATGTTTGAGCTTGTTCTATATCAATCACTCTGTTGTTTATCTTGTTCAATGAAGCATTTTATTTATAAAATGTGTAAAGTATTGAAGGAAGAAAATAATACAAGAGATCCTGGAACATCCTGTATATTCACCTACTTATATCAGTGAAGTTATCTTAGGAAAATTGAAAATTCTCTCAAAAAGGTCTGTAGAATAAGAAAAGTATTTATACAGTGTACGATTTTCTTGGAAGAAAATCAGACAAACACACTCGCCTGTAAAATAATCAAGTCCTCGGTCCTTTCGGCTCGACTGTCCTGCACTGTTCAAACAGAAGGATAGGGCCGTCGGTAGGTCCAATCAGAACTGCAAATATTAATGGTGATTGTTAATGTAATTTCTATGAATTTGACTATTGAAGGGACTCGCGTCCACTGATAAATAAACAAAACGCTCTACTCGACCGATATAATGTGAAAGATCCACATAATTCCACATACAATAGAATTCCTATTTGATTGGCTCTAAAACGACCGTATTGTGAATAATCATTTCATGTATGTAGCATTTGTTGAACAGGTTTTCATAAAAGCTTTTGTCACTGATAAATTGTCATTGTTTTTTTTTCTGTATATTATTATTCCGGCTTTTTTAATGACTTTACTCTATGATTTTTTATTTATATTTTATTGTCTTTATAAAAACATCATGTGAAACGGAAAAGGATGAAGAAAATAAGAAAAGCGCTTGACTAAGTTGGAAAATAAGGATAAAAATGAATTGAATTCGAAACATTAACAAAGTGGCGAAAAATGCACTCAAATGCAGTTGAAAAAAATGGGTAAAACAAACAATTCCCTGCAGTCCAGAATATAGAAGCTGGATGATCAAGACCCCATACAAGAAATTGTCGAAAATCGGACTGATGATTGGCTCGCAAAGAACAGAGCTGTATCTCTGTATCTGTAGAGTAGGAAGGGTAAGTGTAGGCTCACAGCACTTAGGCCACATGTGACCCATTGTACATCCTCCCGAAGAGTTGTCCTCCTAGGTCTATCCTGTCCTTCCCAGTAAGGTGGACAGGTCACTAGGAGACATTTCCTTTATATCGGCTGGATTACAGGCCAAGACTCACCGAACACACACTCTCTTATTGACGATAACTCCGGACACTCGCATAAGACATGCCTGACAGTTTCATCTTCCTGTTCACACATCCTGCATAGAGGTGTGTCCACTAGCCCCATAGTATGGAGGTGTTTCCGTAGTTGACAGTGGCCAGTCAGAAATCCTACTGTTGAACGTAGGCTTTTCCTGGTCATCGTCCAATATTTCTTCGGCGCCAGCTTCCCAGGGTCGACCAGGTTGATCCTGGCAAGACTGCATCCTTTGATTCCATTCCATCACTTAAGGGATTGAGCATGGGTGTAACGTTTGGCTAGTTCCGCAATTGTCGAAGTCGTTAGGCCGTAGGTGTCAATGGGTCTTAAAATTTTTAGTCCAGCCGCTTCTCTGGGTAAAGAATCGGTATCAGTGCAGATTGTACTCCTTTTATTAGACCTGAACAATTTTGGAATGTGGTTCTTAATAAACAATCATAATACATCATTTTGGAACAGATATTATTAGAGCCTTATCAGGCCAAAGGACAAGCTTTGAAACTAACAAGAAGATTTCTCAGAAACTTAAATCTCTTGAACTAAAATTTAGAGTTAAGGCTGGTAAATCAAACTTCTTGTAATCTAATATACTCTAAAATATATTGACAAAAGAAATTATTTTTTATTCTCGCAATTTTCTTCCATTGTCAATATTAACCATTTATACTAATTTTTTTTTCACAGTGTCATGTCTGGTTAATCTATTGACAAATAATGCACATCCACCATGAGTTGAAAGCAAAATCACATTCTTCATTGTTTAAATGCAAACGGGCCCTTTTTCCACTGCCACCTAACAACTGACAGTGAATTTTCAATTATCACAAGTACAAATCAATACGCTATAAATTTGAATTATTATTTTGAGCCACCGGAAGTTGATATTTAAATTTATGATTGTGGAGACACGAGACGAGATGAGGCAAAAATCTTGTCTCGCTCTCGTAATTAGTTGTCTTATCTTATAAAATATTTCTCAGATATTTTAATATTTAAACCTATGAAGAACTATTTTATTTTTCAAACAAATATTTCCCGAACAACTTTTTAACGAGACTAGAAACAAGAAAAATTTTGCTCATGTGAAGGCCTATTGCTGGTATAATTTTTATCTTTTCAGCTATCAATAATCATTGATGGATTCAAAACGAAGAATAGCCAAAAACTCCTCATACTTCATTAATTATAGAAACACATAAAAACCGGAGGCTTCTTTTTGTGTTGACCCTAATCCCTCTAATAATTTCTAAAGTAGTTTTCTGCCGAACTCTTATTCTCTTTATGGGCAATACGACTTCAAATCGAAATAAAAATCTAAAATCCTTGATCAAGGCGGCTTAGGGGAATGAGTACGCGACGGCTTGGCTGACCAGTCAAAGCCTACTGGATGACGAGCAAAAGCGAGCTCGGGGTAGCGCGGTGGGGAAGAGAGAAAGTCGAATAGCAAAGGTAATTGGGAATCTCTGGGGTAGAGACTATCACGGGAGATTACAGTGGCGTGCAGTGGATTTATAAAATTGTTTCATTTGTTAGTTGTAGGTAAATTTTGTTTAAAAACACACACGAAAACAAGATTTTTCTCGTCTGGGTATTATCTCGGAAAACCGAGACCTGACGAGACATTTATGAAAATACTCTAGGCGATACTGAGCCCGCATTTCGTGTAGCCCAAGAGTATTTTTACTGGGCTTGTTTTTATTCCCATAAAATATATTTATCGTGAAGCATTTGTGAAATATCCAAAAAGAAAAAGGCGAGACAGCTAATTACGAGACCGAGACTTTCATTTTCAACTGATATTTTATTGTCCGGCCTAATTCTTCTCGTGTAAGCATTTTTAAAATTGAGATCTAATATTGAAAAAAAAACGCGAATTTTATACTAAAATTTTCATATCATGGCTAAAATCCCATTAAGTTATAGGATTAATTACTACGGTTCAACTAGCTATCGCAATTAATTTCTCTATGAAAAAAGCTTTGCCGTACACAAAACAGCAAAAGGTAATTACATCAAATGAAATATTTCGAAATATCCAAAAAGCGAACAAAAGAGCAAAAAGTTATTCGGTTGGATTCGTTCCGAAAAAAAAAACTCTTCCGATTTACTGCAAAGAGTTTTGCGAAAATATATATGGAACGGTATATCGGCGTAAATAGGTAGGTACTAGTTATTTTCAATAGCACTTTTGAAACTGTGTGTACGTTTTCGATTTTAATGATGGAGAATAAAAAGAAAATTTTAATTTACAAAAAGTTTACAAATAACATATTGGATGAAGTACTTAATTAGGGAAAAAGAACCCTCTGTTCGCAGTGAAATTACCATCCTTAGACAGGGAAAACTATTGGAAAAAAAGTAAAAGTGGCCAGGCATCGTAATATAAGAAAATACGTGCCTCAGATTCAGTGATAAATCTGGATTTATTCAGGGCAGAACTTTGTGATTGGACAATCGCAAATATCACATGTATGCGTGTTTGGAGTGAACAGTAACTGAAACCTAGGAGATATGTTGTTCTCCCCTTTTCCTCTTAGTTTCCGAGGAACTCAGAGACAAAACTGGCGACTAGGAACAGTGTTACACTGGAGTGAGTCCCAGGTCACAAAGGAATCGCAGGCAATGAAAAAGCTGATGAACTTGCAAGAGCAGGATCGTCATCCCTGATGATCGGACCCGAACCAGCTGTGGGCATTCCCAGATGCTCAACTAGGTCATGGTTAAAAGGGTGGTTGAAAGAACAACACAAGAAATACTGGAAGAATAAGCCAAGGCAAATACATGGAAAGAAATACATAGAAGAACCATCAGAATAAGAAGCGAAAGAACTGCTCTCAATGAGCAGGAACAAACTACGCACCATAACGGGGCTACTTACGGGACACTTTCCACAAAGGAGCATGTGAACAAAATAGGACTGTATAACGGAGACCTTACATGCAGATGATGCAAAAAGGATACCGAAACAGCTCTACATATACTATATGCAAATGTGAGACGCTGGACCACAGGAAACTGTATGGTAAACCCCAAATGACTCCAGAAGACTTCTACAACCAACCACCAAAGAGCCTGTATGAACTAATACAGGGTACGGATTGGTTGAATAGGCTGTAGTCAGAACACTAGGAGTATCCACAATAAGCCCAGGACGCTGAGGTGGTGCCGGAGAAGGGACGTCTCCTTTTTTAAAACAAACTCAGAGACAAAAAGTTCTTCCAGTTCTACAAGGAATCCTGAGATATCTAGCAAATATTTCTTTTCAATCCTGGTTTATACCTCAGGATTCTGTGTTAAATCCAAACTTCTTTTTCCTAGAATCTACAATCTTCCTTCTGCGTTAGTAGATTTTTGAGGAGCTCATTCAAAAGGCAGTATTCCTATCAGAATACTTGTCAATCTTGTCATAACTTCTAGTGCCCTATTTTGTATTGGCCTATGCATTTGTTCGATCTTACTTGGTCCCAGGAATACAATCTGGTTAGTAATTAGGAGGGACAATATCACTTCTTGTAGACTGGTTTTTGCGCCCTATCAGTACAAGGTAGATATTATCGGTCCAGAGCTCTAAGAATATA
The DNA here is from genome assembly GCA_910591675.1 of Galerucella calmariensis. Taxonomy (NCBI): domain Eukaryota; kingdom Metazoa; phylum Arthropoda; class Insecta; order Coleoptera; family Chrysomelidae; genus Galerucella; species Galerucella calmariensis. The sequence goes on along the minus strand of CAJUYG010000052.1, from coordinate 338,384 downwards.
ATTCTGGATTTGAGACAACGTTTTTTAAAGACTTTTTAGGATTGATACTTTTCAAATTTAATAGATTTACAGTCCGACTCTGTGCTATCCTATTAAGAGGAGCTCATCCCGCCTTTTTGGTCTCCCGACATAAAAAAACTAGAAATAAAAGAAGTAAGATTAGTGAGATCAGACCGATAAGGGGTGTTTCATGGTTTCGTGTTACGGGAAAACTTTGATAAAATTTAATTTTGGGATTACATTAGGAAACAATAAAAATTCTATAGTTGGGTCTGGATGATTTTTGTTTACCAGTTTATAGTAAATCTCAGATTATATTCGTTTTTTGTACCTAGAAGGAAATTTTCCTTACTTCTTGGGTTATTTTTAACGCAAGCGGAATTATATCCTTGTGCTTTTGAGTATAATCCCGGAAAATGAATGAATAAGTAAAATTATGTATACAGACGAACTAAGGAACTTGAAAAACATATCCTCGTGCTGGCTTTTCCGAACTGTTTTAATTATGTGGCTGAAACTTAATTGAAAAAGTAGTAGTGGTTAAACTCTCTTAGAATCGCTGAAGCCTTGTTACAACTTTGATCGTGAAAGTAAAAAGGTAAGTTTCCTACGCTACTCCTTTAATTGCGCTCCGAAATTGGGTGGAATTTTAATTTGTGCTATTTCTGCTCCACATACATACTCTTGAGAAAAAGTCAGTGGCGGCGTTTTATTTTTAACTGCTACCAAATTTTAAATATATGATTGCGCTGCTTCCTCTTAAATTTTTCTCAAAACTTCTATATCTGCATATAAAGCTGAAAGAAAACAGTTATACTATTATTTTCGAAGTATTCCCCAGGAAGAGGAATGTATTTTTGTATTCTTTGAAACCATTCGCTTGTTGCTACATTCAAAATTTTGTCCACTAAGTTGACCAATAATGACAGTTTTGACATTTGATCTTTTTGCAGCAAATAAAAAACCTCTTCATATCAAAGCTTATCCAACAAAATTTATAAAATTCAAGAAAAAGGAAACTTTACATGGTCTATCTAATTAATATTGTGAAATTAATAACAGATAATAATAAAAATAGAGTATGAAACGTACAGTGAGGAAATCATATTGTGGAATCTACTGTTGCCTACATACATACTACATTTTACTATAAATATGTAGAATTTCCACAAATAGACATAACCCAACCTAGTTGCATACGTCTATGGAAGGAATTCGTGTAAAGTGAAGCAGCAAAGTGAATATTTACAAAGTTTATGCAAATGCTGAATTTATTTAAACACATACCTCTACTGACAGCAATAGCGTCAAGGTGGCGCTTCAGTAGAATTTGCAGGATTCAATTAATACTAAAGCACATTTCATCTTGAACAAAGGAAAATTTACAAATTTGGCGAATGCGAACAAAGCGTGATCGCCATAATTTTCAATGTGATCGAAAAAAAAAACAGGATTTTGATATTTGAGTTCAAGTATCATCATGGATTTTGAAATATATTATATATATATATATAGGTTTCACCAATATTTTCCGGAATCTTGATAATTCTTACTCACATTCCAACTAAAGTTCTACCAATTTTCAAAGGAAAAAATCAATGTTTTCAAAAAACTTGAAAATTTGCTGGATGCGCCGGTTAGTGATACCACCAAATTTTGAAATTTTCTTTAAAATGTTTTACAGTTAACTTGTTACATTCAGTTTGGGAGGAAAATGAATGAATGTCCAGTTATCTGAGTGTATATAACATTTTTGAAAATGAGGCTACCAAAAATATCTAGATCGAGCTACTTAAGTGATTTTAAGAGATTAACTCCTAAGTTGATAACCATCGAAAAGCTTACGCTTCATCAACATTAAATTTCCAGTCTAGCTAACTTCAACAAGATTCCTCCTAACCTTCGCCTGCAAAGATCAGCTTCCAATAAAGTCGTGGGTTTTGCCCTTTTGGAACTTTTAAAGTCAGAAATAAAGGGAATGTAAACAATACCGGATTGAGGGACACTGGCGGGTTTCAAGAGATTTAGATAGGACCAACTTGAATAAACAGTTTTTTTTATATATTTAGGTAGATTTGAGTTGAGAAAATTGCCAGTTGTATTTTCAAAAAATTTTCGTAAAGGTCTTTGAAGCTGACGGATTTTTTCTATTGAATTTGAACATTTACGAAAAATGTTGGTTCAAGTGTACGATTTGTGGTATTGTTTTTTTAATATTTTCAAATGAAAACTCTTGTCTATCATTTCTTAATGTCTCCTTCAATAAAAAAAGGTTAAATATGAGGAAGAATTAATTATTTAATAAATCCAAAACTTGTAATACTGTGTTCATGTGTGTAAGGCGTTATTGTTCGTAAAAATGGACAAAAATTGATAATTTCACACCAAATCTCAGCCTTTCGTCAATCCTATCCACTCATTTGATATTTTCGAGTATTTATCGACATGTACATACAGGGTGCATAATTAATTGAGTCTTTGACAACTCACTTTTCGATATTCCATATCCTAACTTTTTATTATATTTTCCTTTCCAGCTAGGCCCCTTCCAGTAAAATAAAAAAAATAATAATAATTTCAAGGCTATTAATGGTGCGTAAAATATTTTTCGAGATACAGCCGCTCATTGCTTTTCATCAAAAACCCGTGACAAAATTTTCAAGATCTGTGAAAATTCAACAGATTTTCCGATACCCTTCCAATAAATACGTCACTGATAGAGGGATATAAAGGGATATACGTGTGTTTACTAACCGGAAAGCCTCTTCTCCAATTAAATACCTAACTTGGCTGAAAGTGCATTCTAAAAGAGACCGCTATTTTAGCAACTTTTACAAGGAAAACCATTGTTTGTGAAATTTTCCTGTGTGCCAAAGAACAAGTCGAAAGAAGTTGAATAACACGTCGTCTTTGGGGTTGCGGAAACTATTTCAATTATTCTTATATAGAGAATTTTATTACAAAAATACTGTTTAACTTATCCAAGTGAAAATAACGCATTGTTTTTGCATCCCTGATAATTAAAAAAAAGTTTATCATTCAAATGGGGTGATTTAAATACAAACAAATGATTTCTTATAGTTTCCCCAAGATTTTTTGAAAAGTTGGTCTGTACCGGGTGTTGATAGGTATATAACAGAAAAAGTGAGCTCTTCTTTTATACATACCCAACAAGATCAAGCCATAGAAGTTCAAGTAATTTCAATACTTTGCTCATAATAAGTAATAATAAAGTTGGCAATAATAAAGTTGACAAAAAATGGAAAATCAGTTATCAATTGTTAACTTGATAACATTATTATGAACAAAGAAATAAAGTTTGTAAAAAACTTCTATGACGTGAACTTGTTGAGTATAGTAGTAGTTCATTAGTGCGATAAAGTCCAATATCTTGTAAATAGTTGAAGATATTTTAATGAAATTTCGACTGATTGTAGCCAGCCTAGAGGCTCATATTTTAAAATTAATTGCAATTGTACAGCGTGTTCCATAACGCCGTGCCAGATCAAAGTTATATTTTTCAAATGGGACACTCTGTGTTTTACTTCAAATTTGAATTCTGCTTGACTTCGCTATTACAATGATATAATACTGTAATGGATTATACAGCGTATTTAAAAAGTTCTGACCACTTGTTCCTGTAAATCGTAATGACTTCAATGCCCTGTTTACTTTAAACTACACAATTTAAAATTAATCTTCCATAACCGTATGTCTGTGTTAGTCGTCTAGTACTAAAATTCAATCGAACTGATTCGATATCTAAGAAACCGTATACAGGGCGAGCCCAAACTCGAATACATTGGTTTCACAATTTTTTTAAATGGATCACCCTGTATTTTATATCGGTAGATGAAAGTTACTTTACTATACTTCAAAATTTATTGAGTATTCCATATACTCAAACTGAATAGTTTTTGTGATATTTCTATTTTGTTATTAAAAATTTTATTTTAAATAAAAAAATCAATAAAAAGCTGATAATAATATTAATTCACAACAATTAACATGTTAGGAAAGTTGTTAACTTAGAAAAAGGTTTTAAAAGGTCGATAACAGTACCACCACACATGCAGAAGGATCAAGTTTCTTAGAGCTCTTCTAAATAGTTAAATTAGAGCCATATCATTATTTTCCTGGAAAATCATATACCAGTTCTTCTTGAAGACATTCCCCTCCGTACACGTCAACAAATGTGGTATCTTCATGACGGAGCTCCTGCTCACCATAACGCGCTCATTCAGGGACAATTGAATGATAAGTTGCCTGAAAGGTGGATTGGACGAGCAGGACCAGTTCTTTGGGCACCAAGGTCACCAGAGTTGAATAAAGCATTTTTTTTCCTTTGGGGTTTTATTAAAGAGCAGGTGCACCAATTTTCTGTTACTACACCAGTCGATATGAAAACTAGAATAAGGTAGGCGTTTTAAGATGTTAATGCGCATATGCTTAGAAATGTAAGTCGATCTTTTCAAGACCGTCTCCAAGCCTGTATAAATGGACAGGGTGGTCACTTTGAGCATCTTTTATAACTTTATAGTTGATTTTCTTATAAATTTCAGTATAGTTGTTACTAAATAAGTATGAGTAAATTTATTATTTTTCAACCATAAAATAGAAATATCACAAAAACTATTCAGTTTGGGTATAGAGAATACTCAATTAATTTTGAAGTATAGTGAAGAAACTATCATTTACCGATATAAAAGACAGGGAGATCCATTTAAAAAAATTGTGAAGCCAATGTATTCGAATTTGGGCTCGCCCTGTATACGGTTTCTCAGATATCGAATCAGTTCAATTGAATTGTAGTACTGGACGACTATCTCAGACGTACGGCTATTAAAGATTAATTTTAAATTGTGCAGTTGAAAGTATAGAGGGCGTGGAAGTCATTACGATTTACAGGAACAAGTGGTTGGAACTTTTTAAGTACGCTGTATAACCCATTACAATATTAAATCATTGTAATAGCAAAGTCGAGCAGAATTCGAATTTGGAGTAAAATACAGGGTGTCTTATTTAAAACAATATAACTTTGTTCTGGCACTGCGTTCAGGAACACGCTGTACAATTGCGACTAATTTTAAAATATGAGCCTCCAGGCTGGCTACAATCAGACAAACTTTCATTCAAATATCTTTAACTATTTACAAGATATTGGACTTTATCGCACTAATGAGTCACCCTGTATATAGGAAGGGCTCCACGACGCGAAACATTTTCAAGACAATTATATAAACAACTATTCTCGAGCTTTTATCACATTTGTACCATCTGATTTACATTTTTTACATGGGTTCTCTTAAGAACATTCTCATATTTGCTGCTAGATGACCGATACATTAATTTTTTGGAGTCCTCTTTTAATGATTATAGCTTTAGACAGTTTTCTCTTATTTAATAATTTCTCCATATTTTGTATAGTAACTAGCATAATATTTAATTTATCTCAAAAAGTAGATGCTTATTTGCGTCCTCATGGACGCTATATCTAATTTACATGGTCACGCAGGTTCGCTAAAGGTTTTTCGGATTTTCCTCGAGGCCACATTTGCCATAAACATTATTTTTCCAAAGATATACGACGGCCGATCTCATTTGTCCACTCGGCACAATGGAAATACAATTTGGTTATTTTAATTTGCTTATTAGGCATCGAAATTCGATCGAAATCAATTTTATCCATCGCAGTAACTGGTTAACTCCAAACTCATTTTCTCTTGATTGTCGTAAAGGTCTCTGCGCCGTCAGCTTTTCAACTTGAAGTATGTTTAACGACCTCTTCGAAAACGAACACAACTTTATCCTTAAACTCTACTAAGTCAACGGTATTCTCAAAATGACCATTTCCTTTTAGGTCCCGCTTCAAATTTGTCTAGCAATCGTATACTCTATACAGTGTTGCCTGACCTAGACACTAGAGACATTACTCTTTAATTAATCAAAATTTGGCTAGTTAGGGAAGTGTTTACGGCTAAAGCCTTTGCCGTTTCATCATCCCCAAAATCTTCTTGTTATTACAAGGGTAGCTAAGAGGGAGTTGTCCAATCAGATGATTTATATTCATTCGAAAAGAGGAGGAGAAGAGAGGAGCTGACAAGTATGTTTTTTGAAAATGTGACTGTTTTTGGAATTATTTTACCGAATAGAAAAACAAAGGTAATTTTGCGTCAATTACTGATGTTAAAAATATATATTCCATTGAAATTAATACTGCAAATTGTAGTAATTGCATTTTTACCATTTAAAATGAATGTCCGATACTCTCTCAATTTAGGTTCTCTGTATTCGACGAGTACAGGCTAACACAAGCCAGCATGAGGGAGCTTACTTCCGGCGACCTTATCGCCTACTTCAAACAAGTAGGCTGGATGACGAGCTAGAAGGAAGTCTGAACCTCAGAAGGATGCACAATGGGCCACTTGTGGCCTAAGTGCTATGGATTCACCCATCCTTCAAATTCCTACAGACACAGATACAGATACCATTTAAAATAAATATTTTTGCACATAGTTATGCATTTTCACTAGATTTTTCAATCACCATCACATTTTTCCATATAAAATTTAATAATAAGCTTTCTTATGTGAATTATAACCGTAAGTATCGTATTTTTTTATTTAATTTTGTTCTCATTCCATCGGTAAATGCTTTCAGTTTATTCCGATGGAATATTTTTATATTATCTTCTTTTTTTCCCAATGTTCCGAATGTAGTACGAAAGTAGTTAAGTCCGGCTATATCGAATAGGGTATAGGAATATAGAATATGACCGGCAGCATATTGGATCTAAAGGTTTAAGAATGCGAAGTAGGCGCATATTATCGGTTCTGACTCGGGGGTCTACAAATTCTATTGTGATATCGCACACTCAAAACGCACTTCAACTTGCTCTGCTACAGTGGCGTACGGTATCGATATTTAAAAATGAAATTTTTCATTTTGAATACGTAAAATAAACGGAATATAATAAAAAGAGCTACCTACAACTTTGGTAATATTGGGAACATTGAAATTTAAAGAAAAAAAATGCCAGATTATTACATAAATAATCTCAAATACTTCAATACAGGAAGTATTGTGATGAAATTTAGACATCTCAATTTGAAAAACGTCTAAAATATTATAGAATGGTCTCTATTTTTAGATTGTAATTTTTTTGTACCTGTGGGTTTAAAATTCTCTCTACGCCCTTGTTTATTCCCAATTTTCTTTTGTGCCATACTGGAAACGAAATCACATATATTTCGACGCGTTTTCTATTTATGACAACCCACATTTTGCCCATACCAACCTAAATTCTTAATATTCGGAATCCCAGAGCGACCTTTTGTACTTATTCTTTTTCTATACGTTCCGATATCAACTACCGCCAGGAAATTGCTTCAAGTGGCATTTTTTTCTCGTTCATCCGGAAATTTTATTTAAAAAATATCTACTAATTTATTCAAATGTTTTTATAGGAAATCATTGTCAGCCATATGAGTAACTAGTCCTAATAATCGTTCTTTCAATTGAGCTTCGTCAAATTTCAACTCGGCATTTTTTCTAGCATCCCCCTTTTCAGCTATTTCTGTTGTCTTCCTTACCATATCTTCATTAATTAAAGAATTCCGTATAATTAATACTGCATAGGAAAACCCAAATTTACAATAGTTTTTCCAATCGTTTTTTAAATCATCATAGCTGTAAATTTTTTCGGGTTCGCAGTCTAATAAGTTAAGAGTTTTCGAAAGAGTTTTGTAATAAATTTCGAGGAAAAAGTCTAAATTGTCGTAATTTTCTTTTGTTGAACAAGCATATATGCAACAAGAAAGATCATAGACCGGTGTTCCTGTTCTGGATAGCTGAAAGTCGATAAATTTGAGATCTTGAACTTCACCGTCATCCTAAAAATAAACAAAGTGTGAAAATCATCTCCTTTAAAGCCCTTTTCAGCTAACTGGCCAGTGAAATTAATATTTATATTCAAAATAAATTCCTAGATTGGTTAGGTTAGTTAGGTTCTATGTGAGTGGTGCCTTCGTTAGGTATATTGTGGCTCACCCCTAGGGATTACAATTCACCCCACAATTCTGTGCTTCTGACGAAGTCTATGGTTGTATTTGGTGATACTTTTTTGAAGTCGTTCGGCTATAAGGTACTAAAACCGAATATATTATACCTTACCCTGCCCAAGGCTGGGCATGAGCATAGTATGTGCTCCACAGTTTCGTCTTCCAAATTACAGAACCTACAGTTCTAGGGTAGTATAAGGGTAGTATAATATGAACGCCTTCGAGTGAGAGAGCCCCGGTATGTCTGCCCAGTACGTGGTTTTCCTCTTCGCCCAGGTAGCTATGGCTGATCCAGCAGTGCTTTCCGCAATGCCAAAAAATGGTTCAGGTCCGATAAATAAAGTCTCTGATCCCTTTTTTGCTAGTGTGTCGGCCTACTCATTGCGCTCATCTCCTTGATGCGCCGGCACCCAGGTCAAAATGCCTCTGTTTTCCTTGCCAAGTATTTTAAGGGATTGTAGACAGTTATGTAACATCTTAGATTCTATCCTGTTCGAGCTCAGTGCTTCAAGAGCAGCCTGGGTATCTGACACGATGTGTATGTTCTTTTTTACAACATGTTGATTTATCAACTTTCTTGCAGCCAGTTCAATGGCGTATACTTCAGCCTGAAAGATGGTAGCGTACCTACCCAGGTTGGCTGTGATTTCAACTCTGGGTTTCCTGCTGAAGACCGCCGCTCCAGCCCCGTTTCCGGTTTTGGATCCGTCCGTGTAAATCCCCTAGACTGGTTCCGTGGGTGATTTAACATTGTAAACTGAATATTTGCAAGACCTGAAATGATTTTGTAGTCAGAATTTTTGTACACAGCTTTCTTTACAGTCAGTTTGAACCAGAGAAAGATGCAGCATTTTCTTATCTATATAAATAATCATTTTTGACTATTAAAAAGGTGTTCGTTTGAAAAATTATAGTAGTATTTAGTGATATTATCTTATCTAAGTATATGTGATTATAAAAGAATTACGTAACAGATCAAATAAAATATAACTTACATTATATTTGAACAAATAATTTGATATCCAACAATCTCCATGATTAACAACCGATTTATTCCCATTATAGACGCTGCTATTTATAAAAATATCCATGGCATTTTTGGAATATTTTTCATACTTCTTAATAACTTCATCATTTTTTTCGGACACGACAAAATCGTAGCAAAGCTCGTGAGAAAAATTCATGGTATCAGCGTACATCTTAACATTTTTTAATTTTTTATGATTATCCCTAAGGCTGCTTGTCATATGTCTATATTCTTCTGGTCGTTTATCTTTATAAGCGAAAGAAAGAGCGTGAAATTTTCCATATTCCTCGAAAATTAAAGAGAGCTTATCCTTGTCGAATACAAGTTTGGTGTCGTTGGTTCTGTAATCTGTTAATTTTTCCAATACAATAGTTTCTTCGGGTTTGTTAGATTTGGTTAAATAACATTTAGGAATTAGCTCGAAAGGTTCTAAATGGTTTTCTTCTTGAAATTTCGTAAAATTTCTCCAAATATGTTCGTAAAAATGATTCTCATTTAAATAAAAATCTCGAATCGGTAAAAATTTCCTTATATATTCGTCTACAAAGGCTCGTTTTATACACAAGTTAATTTTTTCACTGCCATCACTCTTTTTAACGTTAACAAAGAATATTTCACCAGCGTAATTTTTTCCTCTAGATTCCAATTCTTCTATAACAATTTTGTATTGTTCTAAATGCGTACTGTTTAAAATTTGCTTTAAAATATTATTCAAAAACGTTGTTTCTAACACCATTTTTATCTCACGCACTACAGAAATTGATTTTCACTGTAGTCTAGAGAATTATTATCTGATAATTTTTTTTATCAGTTACGCCGTCTACGCCTGTCTAAAGATTATTCATTCAACTTGCCAAAGATAAATTTTATAATCGAATTTGCTAAATTCTTCCGAACAATAATGGTTACATTTCGAATTTGAATAATTTCTATTTTGTAAATTTGCAATTTAGATCACTCCCAAAAAAGTTATTCTTGCGTTCCATTTATCGATCCAATAGACAGGATTGAAGTTTTTAAAAGGGTTACAATGAATAACTGTATGCTCAACTGTACTGCTCAAGAGAAACCCGCTTTTTTCAAGCAAATAAAACCAGAATATTAATATTTTTCTCTCGTATTGAATATTAAAAGATTGAGTATTCTCAACCGGGACATAACCGCGTATTTTGTCACTACTATAAATAAATTTAGCATCTCAACTATATGGTTTGGTTCGGTTTCTGCGAGTGGTCTTTTTAGAACCATGCACAGCGACACAATCCAAAAAGATCACCCTCCAGGCTCAATGCTTTCAAATAAGTTGATGAACTGGGAAGAAAGTATATCTGCATCCTCAGGACACACAAACAAAGCTTCTAAGGTCAATAGTCCATCTTATTCTGGACATAGACGCACTTGATGCTTTAAAGCTTTGCGGCTTATATGCTCCGAGATAGTTATCTCCCTGCCAGGTTTAAAGGGATTCCTGGTGAGGAATCCGGTCTTAGGCTGCCCTTTACTTTCGGGGTGGTCCACTACTCCGTTACTGAAGATTCTGGTTCAACCCCGAATCCTTACCTTATTGATTACACCCAGGTGGCTGAAGAGTAGTTTGGTATTCCAAACCTGTTTTGCCTGACTACCATCACAAAGTGAGAAGCTCTGCCTTAGACTCATGCCCCAATTTCGTACACAAAGTCTTTCGCAATTCCATATTGCGAATTACTTTTTCCAAATGGAAGCTCCAGTTGTCGGGTTGACTGAACCTGAGTGCTCTAGTGCTTTTTGAATTCAGAGTTGCATCTTGCTTGGCAGACCAACTCGTTAGTGTTGTTCTGAGCTTTAACGCTTGCTCAATTGAGATTGTTTAGCAGGTCTTCCAGTAGCAGGACCCACAAAAGGGGAGAAAGCTGATTTCCACACCTCCGAGGCTGAAGACCATTTTCCTACCTGATAAAATAGTCGCATTCCAGCTGCTAGAAACTAAAAGCTCATGCTTCTGTCCACTGCGTAACACAGGTGTTGTGGAATAGTACTTCTCTAAGGAGTAATATACTTAAAGCTTCAGAAATGGAAACCATGATTCTTGTTCTTTAAATAATCTTTAATTAGAGATTTTAAGATGGAACACATTTGCTCATATCCAGAAGGTTTTTAGAAAGATCTGCTGAACTGAACTTCATACATTTCATGAATGCGTTTCAAAATAAACAATAAGACAAGACAAAGTGTACAAAGTTTTACACATTTCAGTAGATAAACACATAATTCCAATAGGAAAAGATGTTTTTGACTCGTTCAATTCTAATTTCAAAAAGTCATCGGTGAATGTTTATAGGACAAGTTGCTGCCATTATGTTAACCGTAAATCAGCTTAGCCCTGTTTTTCTTTATTTTCTATCTTACACAGAGTAATCGGTAGTGACTCGAATACGTAGCTCAAGGCAGGTGAGTTCGCTCCGAACGACGACCGGGCTAGTCGGCCATGGAGGGTACAATTTACGTCAGATAATCGCCATAATGGAGTGGGTGGTCAAGCTGCAGCTTTCATGGCTGATGAGATTGTGATTGCTCCCGTTTATCAGTTAGTCCGGATCTCGTTAGCTAAACCATAGCGCACTGCAGGATGCAGCACAAACTCTTTATGATGGTCTGCTGGCTGGCTTTTGACTCAAAGGCGACTCGTCGCCGTCTATTTTCTGGTTTTTGACTTAATTTATAATCACTCTGCGAGATCAAAAAGAAACGATGATGTTATTGATTATTTCAGTTGTTCAAAGTTGAAAGAAAGTTTCTCTACAAGGTATTTACATAATATTTTTTATACAGGTTGTCACACAAGTGTTTTAATTACTTTCTAAGGTTGTACAACAATATCTGAAGGGTGGACTTGTTCCACAGTATGGATTTAATTCTAAATCACCGATATTTCAACGTTGAAATGTTGGCTGTAGAAAATGGGAACATGGGAAGGGCATTAAGACGGTTTGAGTCTTGTATAAATAGTGGGGGATAGGGGATACTGCTGACGTTTAATTGCGATGCTTGGTGCGAACGTTATATTTACACAAGTAGAGCGTTTTTGTTTAGATGCAGAAAGCTTTTTATTGTACCTTGCCGGATTAAATATTTACGAATAGTCAATATTTATTTATCGCGAAAAACATTTCACTTTAAACGTTTCATTATAATCAAAAGAAGTGTTAACATAAAATCTACTTAATTATCGACATTGAAAACAAAATAAGGGAAAACATTAACACGAAAATAAACAACTTTACTAGCAACGGTTGGAAACTGAATTATCTATAAATCAAAGAAAAATACATAAGCAGAACATTTTATGACGGTTTTATCGTCTTGGTAGGATGCTGGAGAAAAAATTTCCGCACTAAAAAGCGATATTCTTCTAGAATTACGACCACAATAATTTTACCGTGAATAGATAATCAGACAAGGCAGTTTTCTTTGTAAACAGTGCGAACTTATAAGATGCATAGATCTGATAAAAGTAAAATACAAAAAAATATATCATCATACACTGCAAGAAATTTCACTGGATAAAACTGGCTAGCAGACCTTTTAAAACTGACAGTTGAAGAAAAAAAAACAACATAAATATTGTCAAGCTACTTGTAAGCCGTTTCAAAAAGCTTTCTATATCCTTCTTTCGCGGTGGATCCATCTCTATTTCTTATAGGTATATGTATTCTTTCTCCCTGTCCTTTGATTTCGTTATCTTATTCCTATACAATTGAAATCGCTTAAATCTTCCTCTCCTTGCTTATAACAAGACTACCATTTCTGTCATCCATAAAATCTGTCCCAGCCGTATGATTATTTGTTCTTTAATATTTTCACTACATCCTCACCCATTTCTAATGTTACTGTACGTCTTTAGATTTATCTCTCTTCCTTTCCGGTTCTAATATTACTCTCAGTATCGTATTCTCAAATCTTCAGCTGTCTTTGGTCATTGTTACCATATCTCATTCATATATTTATACAAATCTTAAGATTGCTTCTTTTTAGATTCTCTCCTCACTTACTTATTTCTATTATTGTTATTTTAGTTTCATATCTTTTATTTTCCGTTCCTTTCCTTGGTGTTTTGTACTGCTCTCCATCTGCAAGACTGTTAGCTCTCACATAATATATTTTTTTCGACGATCACCTTTAAAATTAGGCATTTTTACGAACCAAAAAAATGTGTGAAATCATACATTATACATACGTTAAAATGCGTGCGTAAATGAACAATGCTCTTTATATGGGACTTTCATTACAACACCCAAAAGCTACGTAATTAGTATCTAGTTGCCTTGAATTTAGTCGTTCGTTGTATATTTTATTTGTGCTGACAGTACATTTGACAGAAGTGTCAGACATAGTGAAAAATATTTGATATTAAAAAAAAATACAAATTACCCAATGTTATAATCAGTAATTCAAATAATTCTACTCATTTTACTGTAAATATGAATTTAAATAATTAGAATTCGTTGTGTATATATTTGTTTATAGAAATATCATTTTTATGTTTTTCAACCCCTTCAGAGCACATTTTTTTATTTTTTCTTCATGTGCTCGTAGATAAACTTTTGTATGACACATGTGCGTGAAATACTTTTGCGCACTCGTTGCATAAAAGGCACTCGCTACGTTCGTGCCTTGCATTTTCGCAACTCGTGCGCAAAAGTATAACTTCACGCACTTGTATCATAAATAACTAAACTTTGACAGTTTTTTCTCCTCAACTACGCACGTCTCGTACGCTTAGCCACTGGTTTTGTGCTCTCGTTAATTGATCTTTGGCCATCAAATATGCAAGAGTGGAGACTGCAAAGTTATTAAGAGTGTGTTATAAAAGAATTTCTCAAAAATAAAAATAAATCATCTTATGAAATTTAACAATGTCTATAATCTGTGGATTTGATCGATGTATTCGAACGACATGACACTAACGCCACTTTTGTTGGAAATAATAACTTTTTCTCGGACTACAATAGGAAAAAGATAAAAGGAACTGATAAAACTAAAATAAAAGAATTTCGCATTGTAACGGTTCCTATCAGACGTATACGTAGTGGAAGTATGGGGACGAGGAGTTGGAAAAGACCTTGCCTTGTTTAAAACTACACGAACAATCTTTTCGAGTTTTAGTAAAAGTTTGATGGCAAGGAAAAGAAGAACGGTTTACATTTTTCGACTCGAAAATATACGGTCACTGCATTTGTCACGTCCCGAACTTTTCTCTCAAGCATGTATCTATCCCCTTTCGACATTTTTTTATTAATATCCAAAAGAAATATCAGATGACCTTGATAAATAATTGATTTTTCCCACTACTAGCTGTGAAATTGACAATTATTGCTTCTTCTAGCCAACTGATGAGTTGAATTTCTCTATTAGTGATTAATAATTTTTTCTGTTATTAACCTAGGTCAATAATGGACGAATTCAAATATGAGAATTCAGTGATAGTAGTTCAACAAAAACTTGTGCAACATAATTTTGTATGCCCAGGAGATTGTCTTTAATATATTTGCTGCTTGAAATTACCTATCGAAATAAAATTATTTGAATAAAAGTGTCATTAGTTTGAAATTCGCGCTCAAACAAAAATGACTGATGACCTAATGAGACAGTGTGCTTGTCAGTCAGACGGCGGGGTAAACCAACGAGGTAAAAGAAAAAGGAGGGAAGTTGAGCGTGGTAGTGATTTGACCAACGAGGTAACAGCGAAAGGAGAGATCGTAACAGTATAAAGAATCAACGACCAAAGTGGCTTAGCGACTTCAGTCATCAATTTTTGTGTCAACATAGATAACCTCAATATACCGAAATGTGTCAAATAGAAGAGTTCAGTCTAAGGTCAGTGTGGCCAACAAAAAGTGTTTTTTCTGACAAGAATGACAGCTAAGGTCTACCCTTCAAAACATGAGATTTTTGCATGTTTTTTATCATTGCGAACATCTATATTGATTTATTAAAATAATGAATACACCCCCGAAGCGTATATCTTGACATTTAAAATGACTTTTTTGCTGAATAGTTAACATATCGGTGGCCAATAATTTTTCGGGGGTGTATTCATTATTTTAATAAAGCAATATAGATATTCGCAATGATGAAAAACATGCAAAAATCTCATGTTTTGAAGGGTAGACCTTAGCTGTCATTCTTGTCAGAAAAAACACTTTTTGTTGGTCACACTGACCTTAGACTGAACTCCTCTATTGAAGAGCCACGTTATAAAATAGTGATTTTCAGTATTATAAAGGATATTTCATGAGTATTAGTATAAATTTAAGTTGATATTGAGTTTTAAAATGGTGTTATGAAATTTTTGAATGTACCAAAATCTGGTATCAATTCTCTAACAACAAAAAGTGCCACCTTAAAAAGATGCATATGAGAGTTTTTTGTTTCCCCTAATTGAATAATTTAATGTACGCCTCTGGTTTCTTTACGGAAGTCGGCCATATTCAGAAACCACTTTGGTCGATGATTCTTTATACTGTTGTTCTTTTTTACCTCGTTGGGGTAAACGCTTCTCGTGGTGCGTTAGTGAGTAATTTTTAATTTTTGTCTCAAATTTGGCTAGTAGAGGAAAACATTGTATATACACCATTGTGGTGAAAACATTTAAAGCCTGGTGCTCGGTCAATAATAATAGCTTTCACCACCTTGGTGTATAATGTACTATTTTTCATTGCAGCTGAATTGTAAGGGTTATTTTCAAAAATTCACTGAGACCTAAGAGATATATTCTCAGAGATTTTAATCATTTAAAAATGATCAAACATTCCGCACTTCTAATGACTTTAAATTTATCTTTTAAAGGGCGATATTAATTTTCGCCAAGCTGACTAGACACACATACAGACATACACATACACCCCACAGTTAGGAAATCGTAGTGTACTAATATTTCAGACGGTATGACATAATAAACAATAATGTATCGAATGTGCATCGAAATGAGAATCCATTTGAACAGAACCTGCCACTCACTAGTCCTTTGTCACTACCAGTATTCATCATCAAATTTGTGCTACACCATTTGTTATTACAGAGAATAGCAGAATGGTGACGAGTGATTCTATTCAGGCAAATAATGAGGCGAACGTAAAAATGAATATGTCATGATTGCAATTTAGTTGAACCCTTTTTTTTTCATTTAAAATTAGATTATTATTTTTTTAATGCACCTGCGTCAAATTGGAGTTCGCTCATATTTTCCGGTATTCATATACGAGGTGTTCAAATTACCTGAACACGGAAAAGAATAATATGCAAAGCTACATTACACTTACAGATCCTTTTTCTCCTTTTTTTAAAATTTAATCAACTTTGAAAAAAATTGATATTTTTAGCACATTATTATCTCCAGATTGAGAGAAGGATTACCCTATTACCATTCCGTGTATGCGCTTTTGAAAAAAAGGGGGGATATTCGTCGTCTACCGTAATATACTTCCTCAATCCGTCCCGCGGGAATAGTGACAGAATGAAGAGAAAATTGAAAGAAATAAAGGAAGGTTTCCTAATAGAACTTATAAAAAAAAAAGTAAAATGTTCTCGTATGTAGAAGAAAACCAAACGGAAAGAAGCGGCGCTCTTGACGCTATTAGATGACTTGTCAACTTGCAGAGAAAATTTCATTTCACAAACTTTTGACAAAAGAATTGGGCGGAATCGGAGGAGGGTAGTGGGTTGCAGAGGGAGATGTATAGGGAAAAATTACAGTTTATATTGCGTGTAATGGCGCTTTGACACACTTTTTCATTTGAAACCTTTATTCGAGCAGATGTTTTCATTTTTCTGGGATGTAGCTCAATAATATTTTTTTCGCAAATAAATGAATAAAGTAAAAAGTAGCTATTTGTTTTTTTATCACACATTTATTACTCCCTCCTGTACTATAATACTATAATAATTTGAAAGTGTCAAAACGGCGAGCGGTACCATACATATTCACGTAATTGTCTATTCGCTCCAAAAGCCTAAACACAATGTGTGTTTTGGAGAAAAAAATACTTTTATTCATAACCATATATGTAATGCTGTCATTACTAACGTCATTGAAGGATAGAAAGTGTCATATTACACACCTCTACTTCCTGCCCTGACTGCGCGCCCTCATCGATCACTTTCCGCCCTGACCTCCCACCCTCTAAAATAATGTGATCGTTAATCTATTTTAGATAAATATTTTCTATATTTAAAATCATAACACATTGATAAATATTATAATACCTATTTCTGGAAGGGTACAATCCATCAATTCTTCATCGGAGGACATTTTTCTTGATTTATTATTCGCGAACTTAATATCCATCCGACTTTATCTGACATTTATTTATATTGGTGACAGTAGTTGTCAAATGTGATATTTTAAGTCTGTTCAGAACGAAACAAAGATTTTGTCCACGACCACCTAATAATAAGTCGATATTTTACCTCCTAACGAAAGGTATATGGTACCCATATATCTACCAGAGTGAATTATGGTTCATAATACACTGGAGTGTATTATGGTTCATAATTCACGACTAGAGATGGGGCTACAATATAAAATAAACTTTTAAATCTGTGTATTTTGTTCAGGAAATTTGTTTCTGAACTATATCGTATCGATAAAATATCGAAAAATAAAAAAAGCGGCGAAATTAACGAATATAGGACTGCTGCCAGAAAAATCGGAAATCTACATATTATAACTTCATGAACTGGAGGTTAGTTGACTTTTATTTAATAAAGAAATCAAGGGTCGTGGCCAAAGTTTAGTATTCTACTCGCAATTTATGGCCAATATTCACTCGGGTGACTTGCGCCCCTCGCCTGCGGCTCGGGACGCAAACGTCACCCAGCGTGAATAATGGCTATCATAAATTGCTCGTTTAATAATATACTATATTAATTTTGATCGGGATATGATGGTTGTAAATAAAATAGTATACAAACCTCGGTAGGAAGTTTCATTCCTGTCTCGAGATAATAGCTAACCTCTAGACAGTAATGAAACTATTCCCACCTCGATGTGTAATATACTATTATTCACCACAAACCAATTTAATCATGTAATTTTGTTTCTTTCAGGTGGATGGTTCCAAGAGCAGTTGTCAAATTGCTGCAAAAAGAATGAAATTCGTCATTGCTGGCTTGGTAAGCTCTTTTTAATACACTTTTTATAAAAGATTTTGCGTAGTAGTTGTTCTCTATTTTAAACCTCCCAGCCGTTGTCTTGCATGAACTTTGCAACTTAAACTTAGGGCCGGTTGTAGATGTCACAGGTGAACGTTAGTTTAACTCAACTGCCAGTCAACTTTGAACCGAGTTCATTTTGGTTTTCGTTGTAGAGTACAAGATCAACATTAGTTTGGTTGAACGCCGTTCAGGTCACGTTGGTTGCACTGAACTACGCTTTTCATCTAAAATTTTAATGTCCCATGCCAAACTTGATCGTTGACTGACAGTGTTGATTGAGAATTATCAGGTGTATGTGGTTGTAAACAAAAAGGTGGTGGTTGTTGCATTTTGTGTGGAAAATTGATGGAGAGAGCAAATAAAAAACGATCAACAAATTTCAGTTCGAAAGAAGAGAATATTTTAATATCCTTATGGCCTTATTCTGTACAAAAATGTTAGCGGTAACAGCGCTGTAAATCTTCAAGGTCGAGTAACTTACATCGATGTATAATAACATTTTCGCTGTGAGGATAACACCGACCAAAATATTCGACGTTTTGACACTGTTTGTTATAAGTTGAATATTGTAAATTTTCATGAAATGAGTCAAAATGAACATCAATATCATCCCATTTTCCAATATCGACACAAAAAAGTAAGCCAAATTTTAGAGTATAAATTGAAAAATGTTTTAGGAATTTTATGCGTATAGAAAGAAAAATCCGTTCGATATACCGTAAGACCTTTTCATTGCCTATTACAGGCTAAATAAAGAAATTAATTTTATACTTAGAGCCACATTCAAAAAATCCAGGTAATGCAAACGCCATACATTTTTTTAATAAAAATGATAAATAAATAATTCTTCTAAAAAAGTCTGGTTCCTTCACCTCTTGCTTTACATAATCGGACCAATAACTTGAAAATTAGGTAAGTTCTACTACACAACATAATATCAGTGAAGTTAGCTTACAAATCTCACAGTTTGTTTTTCTAATCGAAATCTACATTTTTTATATTCAATATCAGACCATATTTCAAAATGACTGGGTCTATTTCTAAAGGTTTGCGGTCTTCTGGGATGTAAAAAACCATTCAAAATTTGTAAAAAATCTTCATCGTCGGTTAATTCTTCTAATAATTTGTTCTTTTTGATTGAAATAATGAATTATCAGATATTCAACCTCACTTTTTAAGGTTAACAACTCAACGTCAAATGCCAAAACCCTCTTGAACCGCCTTTGAACGCCCTTCGAGGACAGTTCACGTAAACTTCTATTTGAACCACAGATCAGTAGTGACTGACGTACTTACAACAAAAATTTGCAATTAAACTCGGTTCAACGCAGAACCACAGTTGAACTATGCATCTACAACCGGGCCTTAATATTGCCCAAAACTCTTTTTCAATAAAACGTGCCTCGAGTGAATATATGGGGTGTTAAAAATGTTATTTAATGTAAGTTGAAAATAGAGTATTTTGTTGTACACACTGTAACTATAAATAATATTCTTGGATCTTTTAATAATCCCGGGGTAATGTATATTATTGATAGCAGAATATAGGGTAGGTTCAGCGTGAATAGAAAATTATCTTCACACGAAGGGTAAATCTCTATTAGTATACAACATAATAACGAACGTGAAAGAGATATGAAAAATATATAGACGTCGTGTAGTAATGGCGCGGAAAAAATCTATCAGCAGATGTTTAATTGATGGCGGTATTAATAGTAATAAAAGACTGGGACTGGGGTCTAAATTGTTCAATTTCTCTCGTAATAATTCAACGTTCTCTACTCTACATATTAATTAAATAGGAAATCCATTTTCTTGATTGATTTAACTGAAGTCATTTTCATTAGTAAAGTCTGATTCTCTTACGCTGGAAGTGAATATGTTGCACTTCTAAATGTAACTGAAATTAAATGCCAGAAAATGCATAATTTACAATTCCGTGATATAACGCAGAACATAACCCGCAAGATGATTGAACTGCTGTTGACGCAGCAATGATTAAGATTCGGAGATGACATATTGCGACAATCTCATAACCTGTCGAGGTATATATTAGTCAAGAAAATCTAACATCAGGAACTTTATTAGGGGAGGTACATCATCTATCGTCTTCGGCAAGTCTAGCGTTTAACCATAGACGTACACGGAAAAATTTAACAAAGTAAAATAATAAAAATAGTAGAGGCAAGGCTAACAAAATTAAATAGTAGTGCAAAGAATATAAACTCTCTATTGCCAAGAAATGCCTAGCTTCGACCTTACGAAGCAGAAGTTATTTAAATAATTGTGGTAGGTGGGAGAGTGGATGGAGGCGGCTAAAAAAGGAGGAATTCCTCCTTGGGAACATAGGTTCTACAGCTGCGCGGTTAGAGCCAATGCCTTAACTTGTTCTCGTCTGTGCTTTTATCACTTCTTCCATTCGATCCTTTTTGACAGCTTCATGAGGAGTATGCAAAAAGCTCCCATGTCCAAGAACGTACATACTATACAGATTATTGGAGTTCCATCAGCTGTACCAGTGCAGTCCAAGTAGATCTGCGAGTGGAGAGGTAGTCTCTTCAGGATTTCTGTTCTAATATAATTGTCAACAGGTTTTCCCGTCATTTTGGGTTATTAAAAAACTTAGTATGATAAACACCTTTCTCCACACATCTATTGGCCAAACTAATCTATCTCATTGGCTTGAGCATTGAATGCATTCGCAATTTCCGTTTGGTCAATCAAAATTTTGTTTCCTGCAGGATGTCTAATTTTATCTTTGATATATTTTTGTCCTTCCGTATGTTTTCCCTAAATTGATATTTTCCAAAAACATCAGATGCTCTTTTTAATATGCTAGCTTTTTACTTTTTATTTTTACCATGCCGATGTGAATAAACCTTATTATTATTATCTAAATTGATTCCATAAAACTGGGCCGCACTGTGCACTGTGCTCACGAGTGCCTAAACTTCGTCTACCAATTTCATTTACTTGAAGCATCCTTTAATGTGGTTGGTTTGCACGTTTATGGTTCGATTAAAGCTGCCAAATTTGATGTTTTGATACTTTTGCATGCAGTGAAGCGTTATTACTACTTTCATGTAGCTTCTTTTGCCTTTGAACCTCGGCTGTTTCTCTGGAAACATATTAAGGGTATTAAAACTACTTACAGTTCAAAACCTACCAAGAAATTAATTATCTGAAATAAAGTTATAAACATAAAATTATATTGGAACGTTCTTTCTATAAATTAGTTTTTTTTTTATTAACCAATTTGGATTTTCGCAAAAATATTTTAAATTATGGGCGGTAGAGATTTCTTGGCTCTGCTTTCAATCAAAGCTATTCCTTTTTCATTCTTACTTCTTGCCAAAATCATTCCTAATTTTAATTTCCCTCGAGTAATTTTGTGTCTTTTCCAATTGTTGAATATATAAAAGTGCGCCGCTGGAAGAGTATACACTTTTTGGACACAACGTCGTTCAAGATGATCGGAAATTGACAATGAGTATTTGATTCGCTTCAAGGCATATACCGCCATTTCTGACCCATTTTTAATAGTTTCTGGTATGGACCGATTATTCTAAAGATACAATTTTATTATCAATTTCAAGACCGGAGAGAAAATTGATTTAAATTGAAGGGTTAAAAAATATAGTGTTGATGATTATAGTTTTCTAAACTAAATCTAGGTGAACCGTATTAATTGTAGAGGAAGGAAGTTGGGGAGATATGAAGATATGAAGATTTTTCTGGATAGTATAAAAAAACTAAATGGAACTACCTAGCTTTTATCTTCAATTATGGAGATCTAACTATCGGAAAGTTCTCAGCTCTTCCAATCAAATATCCTTAACTCCATCCTTTGAAAGACTACTAGAAATCTTATTTGTGACAATTCCATTATGCACTGGCACCCAGAAAAAAGTTACTTTGTTGTATCTAGTCAGATGCTGAAGAGATTTTTAGCTTTAAATATAATTATTGGATGTTTACGCTAATCTTACAAGTTAGTCCATAATTTATTTCCATCCTATAACTATTTTTTATGCTCTTTGGCTATTAAAAATATTCATATCAGTTAAAAATAGAGAAAAAGTCTACCAAGCTTCAATGCGGATTGTAGACAAAATGAAAAACATATCTCATTAAGTGAAGAGATATATTCTCCAGCCTTAGGCGAATCGCTTCTCTCGAAACAATATTTCATGTAAAGTTTTTTTTCGGCAAATTTTATTAAATATTAACGGAGAATCCTTATTTGTTTATGATGGCTTGGAAAATATTTTAATAATATAAACCCTAGTTTTCATTAATCTTGATTTATATTATTTTGTTATGATTTTATTAGTTTCTAACCAAAATTTAAATTGAAACTTTTCATGCTTAGCAAGAGGAAAAATTTAAAAACATTAAAAAGATTGTCATTCAATTTTCTCAGAAAAAACAATAAAAATACAATAATTCAATAAGTTAACATTGATTCATTTTGTAAAATATATACTTTATATAATTTTAATAAGCACGGCTATGCTATTTTCCGATTGCTGGTATTTAAATATTAAAATTAAAATACGTTCTATTGAATTGTTCGATTTCATTCTTTCACGACGTTAAAAATAAAAATCAACTCGGTTTATCAGTCAACCAGTTTTTTTTGTGCAAAAAAAGTTACATGACGACGTCGTCGACTACTATGAGTAACATTTTTATTTCGGGAGTGATTTCTCAAAACATAGGTACCTTAATTTGCAATGAACGAGTTTTATCTTGTGACTTTAGTGACTTTTGTAATGAAAACTAATAGTTTTACGAACAATTTCATGGAAATTATGGGAAAATTGCTGCAAAAGCAATGCGATCTTCGTCGATCTTGGCTTGGTAAGTTTTCAAAATTGTTAACTTTTTATTATTATTGGATATAAAACAAAAATTACCTTTCAAATATAAGTTACATTCACTTCCAAGCCTCAGATTAAATTTAAGCTTTCCATATTTATCAAGGACCGATAATTTTATTAAAATATCGCGATCAGGATTATCTGGACTAACGATTAATTTATAATATTCCATATACTTTTGATAGATTGATTGGCTTCAATATCTGGTGACCTGGTGAAAAAATAAATAAGGTGTTTTTTGGAAATTATGTAAAAACCATTAGAGTTAAAGAAAAAAGTTTCAACCAAAAATTGTAGAGCTTCAAATTTTACACCAAAATGGTTCGTATTATTTTTTCCCAAAATTACATTAGAGTGGGTAAAAGTTGAGGGTGTTCTATAAATTTTAAAAAAATTATAAACCGTAGAAAAATTGAGATATTTGTAAGTTGCCCTTTTTTAATTACTCAGGACACCATGGAATTTCATTTCAGTTAAAAAAAATATCTATTTGATTTGTTTTTTGAAGTTTTTAATATCAAATTTAAAGTACCTACTCTATTGCATGAATTTAATTTTTTTTTATTAATTGAACTTTTGGCCATAGAGAAAAAGATGAAATAATGTATACATCGCTGGAAGTGGAGGGTGACAAAAATTTCGAAATAAATGTTCAATTCGATTTGATTTAATTTGATATTAACAATTTCAAATTGTTATAGCTTATAGGTGTGCTGAGTAATTACAAAAAAAAATACAATTATTTCAATTTTCATACGAGTTATAATTTTTTAATGTTTAAGAAACCACCATCAACTTTTAACAACCCTAATTTAATTTTGGGAAAAATTATAAGAGCCATTTTTGTATATAGTTTAAAGCTCTACAATTTTTGGTTGAGGATTTTTTCTGTAACTTTAATGGTTTTTGCGTAATTTCAAGAAAACACTTTATTTTTTTTTAACCCTTTTTCGGGGGGCTGGAACATAATCACATGTATGCTTCGTTTATAGACACTTCAATAATAAATGAAAATATATAAAAATTATAAGCCTACACTCAAAATTATGTTTCTTGGACTAATATGAATACTATTGAATTTAAGTTCGTTTAAAGACTAAAAATGCAAAAATTTATAAAATTTATATATTATATAAGTTTTTCTCGCCATAAACAATAATTGTGGCTCTTGTCCATTAATCCATAATTCGATACTGTTTGGAAAGCATTATTAGACGGAAAGAAGACGAAAATGTGATTGTTCTTTTCCAGTTTAAGTGTGAAAGAGGCACTAACTTTCATTTTAAAATTCCCCTTGATCCTATTAAGAAGCGCATTTTCTTCTGGGGAAAAATTGATGTCGCATTCACTTTGGTATTATAATATTGAAAATAAAACATGACAAAATACCATGGTCGGATGGAATATACCTACTTATTTTGGTTAAAGAAATTTTTCATATTATTATCATGTTTCTAATCAACAATATTTTTGATTATATTTTTTTTCTGAAATCTTCGAAAATTAACTTCTGCTCCCTAGTTTTAGGGTTGAAAAGGTACTTCTCCTTCTTGGAGAAAGAGCAGATTAAAGTTTCTAAAAAATAAAAAATATAGAGAGTGTACCATATTAAATAAAAAAGTTTCTCTTTTTAAGATGGGGGCATTTAAAATGAGCCCTTGGCCACACCGTATAAATTCTTCTTACCAAAATAAGATGTTTTGTTGTTCGTATATTTCTGTTTTGATACAATTGTTTCAAATATATCAATTTTTCCATCTCGAATAAATTACTTTGAGAAAAATCAAACTTAAAATTCACTAAAAGCTCCTTAATAACGAGAGAATCCTAGAAATAAAATAAAAGCATTTAAAACTACTTTTACTAACCGTACATCTCGGACCATAGAGACGTTATCATCAAAGATTTGTAAAATTTACATTGAGTGATCCCAGCGGATTAACCCATAAAGATAATTTAATATCGAAAGTGCGGCTTTTGGCGGTTTTCTAATTAATCGCCTATCCAGTGTCGTAGATTTTTCAAATAGAAATAATAACAATATTCGTTTGGTACGTACAAATTAATTTTTCGGTTTTGTAAAGTGTGTAAATTCAAACTTTTAAAAAGCTTCACTGCTAAACTAAATTTTCATGTTTTTTTCTATTTTTAAATATTATTTTGTTTTATACAGGGGGTTTTATACGGTGATTACTACATGGTTTTTTTTTAAAGAATGATTTCGGGATTTGGGTATTACACTTTTTGTACAATATCTATTAAGGGCCGGTTTTACAAGAGAGATTTATACTAGGTATAGTTATACTGGGTATAAAGTTATACCAAAATTTATACCTAGAATAAAATTAGTTGGTTTTACGATGCTTTTTTACACCGGTATAGCAAGTCTTACTCCAAGAATTGCTATACCGGTGTAAAAAAGCATCGTAAAACCAACCAGTTTTAAACTAGGTGTAAATTCTGGTATAACTTTATACCCAGAATAACTATACCTAGTATAAATCTCTCTTGTAAAACCGGCCCTTAAACTGATACAAATTTTCAAGTGCTGTTCCAGTTTCCGATCAATTTCACTCATACCTACGATAAAAATATCACCAAAATTACATAAGCCCTTAGCTCGATTCGAATTCCAAGCAAATAATTTTAATTATTTATTACTATGTAATTAACCCCCGCACATAATCTACGCCACTGTTTCCATCGTAACCGCTCTGCCCTAGCCCAAGCGGGAAACTGCAAAGTCATTCAAACGAATTTCGAAACTGCTTTTAAAGCATCTGAGAGTTTCGACCAAAGTTATTGCAGCGTATAACATTAATTTCGGATCTGAATTTTTTTTATTGGCAACTGATTATATAGAGATATTAAACTTCCTAGCTCTGTACTTGCTCTAGACAGGCGGGGGAACTCACTAAGGCAAGTGATTAAGGATAAATCTCGACTGTATCTAATTATTAAGGGATAAAGATTTTAAGCTGATCTGTCTATATTGAATGTGAAATGAGGGTACCTTATTGCTAAGAAAAATTTTTGCAAATGAATAAAAAAATTGCCAAGTAAAATTTTGGATACGTATTAAATTGTATAAAAAGAATGGAGCATAAATTTTTTTAAATGTACTCGTGGATGAAATGTTTGAAAATATGTGTAATGAAGAATTTGATAATTATTATTCTACTTTACATATGGTTTTTTTTCAAATTTAAATATACAGGGTAGCCAGAAATTCTGACACCAAGTCTTTTTCTTTGAAAATAATAAACATATAATTATCAAATTTTAGGGTTATGAACAGTATTGTATTCTTCGTTTTCAAGAGGAACTACCAAAAAAACGAAGAATGCAATACAGAAGTATTTTGTTATCAGTTGATCCCTCTGTCACAGTCGCTGTATCGTACAGAGTGTTTAAAATTTCGGGTAAAATACATCTTCATATGTATTCATCTCGTACATTGTCAATAACTCTACTTCAAAATTTTAAACCAAGGAAGAATTGGTCTATAGTTGACAAACAAAATCATCAGAATCAAAGGAGTAGTTCGGAAGATAGAGAATTTATACCATTTATACCATTTGGCTGTTCCTCACTGTATATTCTCCGCCATTTTCCATGAATTTGAAATAATAGAGCTCTTTTATGAGAGTACCATGATTTGACCAAACTGTGCATGAGATGTAGAACAAGGAAACGAACGGTTACCTTCGCACTTGTAGAAATTTTCCACATTTCCATATAAATGATGATTGGTTAACTGAAAAGGAAATGGAGTGACCATTGTAACGGCCAATCTCAGAGCTTCTTTCGAATTTATATGGTTTTCACTGGGAAATTACTTTAAAACTACGGTTAATCCGAACAATTTTCTTAGTAAATGTCTCATAAAAATTTAGCGTTTTCCGATTTTTACGGCTAGGACCGACCCAAATCGACCTGTAGACAAACAAAATGATTTTCGAACACACTTATTTTGAGACGGAACAAATACTGAATAGATTTTGAAATCACAGTCTATTTGCAATAGGTGACGCCTGGTTATGAGAAAACTCACTATTTCTGAAATGTTGTCTTGATTTTGCTGATGAAAAAATAAAAATTTCACACCACTTTATAATCAATGAGATGCCTCAATTTCGACTAGTCACCATGGCAACTGAAATAATTTCTTGAAATTTTTTCAATTTTTGGGTGGAAATTATTTAACAGTTGAAAGGGCGAACATATGATCTACAAACGCACAATTTTTGTCACAAACAATGTGAAGTAGTTATGATTGGCCAATTTTCATGGAAAAATGTATTACTGAATAATTTTTTACGATATTTTTGATATTAAAATAACAACCAATAATAATAAAACTATTCATATTCCAACTATTGTCAGAATTATCTTTGATTGTTGGCAAGGAATTTCTTATCAATATTATTTCAATTAATTTAATAACTTTCTCATATGAATTTCTACTACTTCTACTACTACTACTACTCGAAACAATCCACTATGTTGCAGTGTTCATTTATTTTTGAGAACGGGCCAATTTTTTAAGTTAATTTGTTGTTTTTTAAAATATCAACCAGTCAGAATGAACTACTATTGTGTAATTCTCTAAAATGACTCCATTTGGAGGAGAAAAAATGTTTTTATACAAAAACAGACAGTGGCAGTCGATTTCCCCTATCAAAAAACCCGTCTAAACGAATTTTGAGCATTTTTTATGTAAAAAACATTTTTTGTCGAAAATTTGGAAGTAAGGGGTAGGTATGGAAATATTTAATATAAACTGAATTTTGCTAACTTCCTTATTGCTCGGAATTATGAACTCACAATACACTGGAGTATGTAAAATTTCCCGCTGAGTCGATTGCCGGAGACTAGAACGTTTTATCTTTCCAATTAGTCGAGTCATAAGTATTTTTCATTTTAAAAATTGAATTGTCGAACATTTCATGTTTCCATTTGGACGAGAAAAAAATGATTTTATACAAAAACAGACTGTGGCAGTTGATTTCTCGTCCCAAAAAACCCTTCTAGACTAATTTTGAGCATTTTTTATTTGGAAAACATTTTTTTTGTCCAAAATTTTGAAGCAAGGGGTAGGTATGGAAATATTTATATATGCTTTCTGCTAACTTCTTTATTGTTTGGAATTATAAACTCAAGATACACTGGACTATGTGAAATTTTACGCTGAATCAATTGCCAAAGACTAGAACGTTTTATTTTTCCAATTAGTCGAGATATGAGTATCTCAATGAATTTTCATTTCAAAAATTGTTCCAGAAGTAGAAGCTTTTTTTTGGTTCGAGACTTACTCTCAATATTTCGGTATAAAACTGTAGTAATCCAACCATGCGATTTACTTGAAATTATAGATATGTTTTTTGTATTTTATTTACAATTTCCCTTTTTTGTTTCGGCTGTAATCGTAATGCCGAACCTGCTTATTTTCCGAAAGGAAGTAAACGCCTCAGAACCTATCAACTTTTTTTAACGGCAGCAGTTATCTCCCGAAATAGACTTTCTACATTTGTAAAGAACTTTTAATAATTGCTGCTTTAATAAAATTTTTAAATGTTACGATTACGATTATGAGTTCGTGCTTTTCGGGATTAAGTCGATGTACCAGGAAATAACAAGATAATGCCGTTCTACATTTTTAACGTTATTACGGCCGTTGAAACTAGTTTTCTGAATTTATAATTTAGTTAGTGAATTGCATGTAATTGGGTTAGAAGCACAGTTTGCATTAAAACTACAGAAAAGATATAATCAACAATGACGTTACATTTTTAACCAGAATACCAAATTGAATGTTTTACATGAAAACGTCGGGATTCAGGAGAAATTTCAACATACACAAAAAAAATTATACAATTTTTATTTGACTTTTAAATTTCCCAACTTAATTATGACAAAAACTACCAAAAAACAGACTAGAATAGTTTTCTGTTTAACGCCATTGCCGAGGCAATAAATCTGATTGTCTAACGTGTGAAATATATAATTTTTTCTTCGATTTTTTGTACAGGGTGTTTAGAGAAATCAAATTGAGATGAAAACTCTGTTTTAACATATACAGGGTGGTCCGTAAGTAATTGTACATAGGAGTACAGTACAATCTTCACTTCAAAATATTGCGATTCAAACCAACAAGCCTCAATAAAATGTTAATATTAAGAGAGGTACAGGGTGTTGAACATGAAATTTTAACTTTCGTTTTTTACCATAACTTTAACGCTTTTTGACGTATATGCACAAAAATTTGAGGTTGGGGGTTTTTTGACATGAGAAATCACAATTTTGTACCTATTTCGATGTATTTTGTAGAGGGCGCCACATAGGCTACGTAAGCGGCATAAATGTACGCAAAACTTTTTTGCCTTTCACAGCGCTACTTTTTGTGAAAAATAATTGAAGCCACATCATTACAACAAATAAAAGGTATACCTGTTAGTATCCCCAAATATTAACGGTTATAGAAATAATCACATTTTAGTGATTAACTACATGATTATTATTCAATGAAATTACGTTCGAAAATGTAGTGTGTACGATAATTATTTTTTTATTATTAATTAGTATTAGGGTATAGAAGCCTTTAACATGAAAAATATGTATGGTACTTTTAATATTTAAAAATAATAAATATCGTACACACAACTACATTTTTCGAACGTAATTTCATTGAATAATAATCATGTAGTTAATCACTAAAATGTGATTATCTCTAAAACCGTTAAGATTTGGGGATACTAACAAGTATACCATTTATTTGTTGTAATGATGTGGCTTTAATTATATTTCACAAAAGTAGCGCTAATGTAAAAGGCAAAAAAATTTTGTTTACATTTATGCCGCATACGTGGCCTATGTGGCGCCCTCTACAGAATACATCGAAATAGATACAAAATTATGTTTTCTCATATCACAAAACTCCCAACCTCAAATTTTCGTGCATATACGTCAAAAAGCGTTGAAGTTATTGTAAAAAACGAATATTGAAAT
Organism: Galerucella calmariensis; assembly: GCA_910591675.1. Taxonomy (NCBI): domain Eukaryota; kingdom Metazoa; phylum Arthropoda; class Insecta; order Coleoptera; family Chrysomelidae; genus Galerucella; species Galerucella calmariensis. The sequence continues at coordinate 308,211 of CAJUYG010000052.1, read as the reverse complement.
TTCATGTTTAACACCCCGTATATCTCTTAATATTAACATTTTATAGAGGCTAGTTGATTTAAATCGCAATATTTTGAAGTGAAGATTGTACTGTACTTCTATATACAATTACTTAACGACCACCCTGTATAACTTTTTAGATATTTTTTCCAATCGTAAGTTATAGGTAATAAGTAAATTGAATTTTTCAATTATTATTGGTAGACAAATTCATTTTTTATATGAATTACTCGAATCTATTTGACAGTAGATTTATGAGAAAAATCATATTATAAACATTATCTGCTTAATCAGGCTGTAGGACCCGAAAGTTAGTTATCAGCGGAGATAACACTTAAGTTTTAATAGTGACTGGAAAAAGTTTGTCGACTGTCGCAGTATCTTAGAGCAGATCCTGTAATAAAAAGGGATTGGATGTCATCATTGGAAATACAAATAATCCGAAAAGATGTGAAGTTAGGTAACCATTCGAGAAAGAAGGAAAGTTTTCTGTTTAATGTAATCAAGAGATGGTAGATAAAGTTGAGAGATGCTAAAAGTGAGCGTTAGATTAGATTATGGCGAAACTTTTGATGCGGGGTTCGGTTTGCAGCGGTATCGTTGCATTTTATTCATAAATGTACATTGGAATCGTTTCTATTTGCCAGGATTATACTTTACGAGAATTTTATTTGAATTTTTTTTTCGACGAGAAAAAACCTGGTCGCGCCACGTTTTGTATTTCATTCAATCATCCTCCTTCCGTCCGATTTCCGCGTATTTGTGTTATTTTCTTTGGATTCACTTACTTGCGGTTGGAAAAAAGAGAGCAAGATGTCGAAAAGAACGAAAATTATACGGTCGAAATGGGGTGTGCATTGAAGCGTAAGAAACAAATTATCATCAATTTATGATTTTGGAGTTTCCGAATATTTACCTCACTCATCCGACAATAGCTTTATTATATCAACACAAAGAGCTTGGGGGAATTTCACAGACATGGACACTAAAAAAGATTATCTAGGGGGAATAGCTAGACGATTTAAAGGAATAATTTGGAAGTTTATCTCTTGATGAAGTTTTTTTCCTCGAAACGTTTCGGTTTTTATGGAATATTTATGGATAATTTCGGGGGAAATGACAAATCGTAATATTATCTTTTTGTCGTGTCGTGTTTTTTTATAGAAATATATATATATACGCAAGGAATAATTAACTTTACATGACAACAATTACTTTGCCCGATTTTTTCTGGTAATTTTTAGAAGCAGATTTCAAAATAGCTATACTATATAGAGTCTTCCAAGCTTTACTGACAACCCCCGCGCTTAAAAATAACGTTTATAAGGGCCGGTTCTATCACCTCTGGTTAAGAGTTCTAGTTATGGTTAACAAGATCTGATAAAATGTTTGCTGTTCTATGACCGCTTGCTTCCTTACAACCATAGGTTAAAGTTTTTTGACCAAAGGGTAAAGTAACAGGCACTTTGAGTTCTTGTTAAGACTGTGACCACTGGCCTAATTTTGACAATTCTGGATAAATATATTTCTGTCACAGCACATCTCCATTTATTTTTAATTGACTACTTGTAAATAAAAGACGTTAGCGCTTAATATAAATCCTATAAAGTATCATAATGAAAATAATGATGTATCCCGGACTTGATGGCTTAGATGAGAATGAGTTATCCTTTCCCATTAACCTCGAAGAAAAAAATTAATCCGAGAAAGGGTAAGTTACTATGAAATTCTCAGACCTTCTGCCATGAATTCCGGAACTGTTTAGCTCAGCGACAATGTTTTTCCAACATCGCTACTTCACCCTTCAGGTTACGTCACCTGTGGTTTTATCCTATATTATTTTATAATATATTTTTGGTTAATACAAATAAATCATCAAGTTTTTGCCCTACTTTTCTTTTATTTTTTGATCTTCCATTATAGAAACGAAAACAAATAGTCTGACAAAACAAGGTGCATAGAGAAATATAATTTGTCTATAACAAGGTGCTCTGACATACCTATAACCAAACTTATATCCATTTTTTAGGCGGGAAAGTCAATTTTTTCACAATATCTATCGATGTCAAGTAACCACTGGTTAAAAGTAGCTGACACATGATAATAGAACACATTTTTTCCTAACTTCAAGGTCAACACCTGACCAGCGGTTGACGACAAACCATCACTTTTGACCAGAGGTGATAGAACCGGACCTTAGATAGTTAAGTACATCTCTGACGTATTAACTGTAATGTGATGTGTTAACTGGGACCTAAAAGATCTATTATGTCACCTTCTTCCACCTATATCCTGAGAAAAGTCTCAGATACTAATATTCCCTTCTAGGTTAACATTTGACATCAAAAATAGACGATTTTTCATCTGCAAATTTGTATGTAAAATGTAGTTTTTTTCTCAAACTCGACGAACAAAAAATTAATATCGATAAAAATAAATATATAACTGAAAATGCTTGTGATCTCTAATCTCGCTTTCATCTTGAAAACATTACACAAGCAGTTACATGTCTGGGCCTGGTAGAAAATCATCGAGAATTCATATTAGCCATCAAGATAACTTTTCAGGGCTCGGCAGCATATATCACACAGGAACATATTCCCTTGGGCGCCCTTTATCCTACACCAATACGTTTTCTGTTTTATAGAGTAACGTCGGATAGGTAATATCTTAACTTTTAATAACGTCCAAGTTTTTCCATTAAATCAATGACTTAAGCTCGAAAAGAAATCGAAAAAGTCTTGTTTATGTATGGCTAAACTTCATGTTAATAAAAAGAAATAACTAGACGTGTTTACATGCCGACAAAATTTATATAAATATACAGTTTGTCCCCTTATTTGAAAAATATTCATATATAAAAAATAACAACAGATGACATAAACTTCTCAGTTAACTATTGAGTATTTTGTCCATTCAAGTATTCTATATTTTTACTTACAATTGTCAAACCGTGAATATATTGATTTGTATTCAATTCAGAATAAATTTTACCATAAAAAGAAAGCTGTATTGTACCATTTTTGTTATTTTTTCAATCAAACAGCTCCTACCTTGGACAATTAACGTATTGAGGCCATCCAAAAATTGTCAACAGTATTGTCATATATGACAGGAAAAGTATCAAGTACTCTCCAACTTTATTGCCAGACCGAGGGACTGGTAAATTTTGCTCTAATCTCTTGTAATATAAATAACTATAAATATTTCCAAATTCAGATTTATTTAGACATACGTCCTTTTTCATGTATAGTAGGTATATTTGTTATACATTTTTTGATTTGAAACAGTGAATGATGGAAGTAGTTGTACGTGCGCCAACCCGTATACATATCGTAAATTCATTATGTATATATCTTGGATGTTTTCTATTTTTGTTGGAGGAACTTTGGATGAAACAGTATACCCGATGAAAGTCAAATAAGATTCTTGGCGAGTTGTTTTCCTTCTTTGGAAGATAAGCCATGACTTTGTCGCAGTAATATTTTTAAATCTCCTTATGTTATTGCTCTTTCACCAGATATGTTTTTGTTTTTCTTTGATGCGTATAACTTTAATGGGAAAACGATAACATTCTTCCATCATAAATAATATAATTTCGTTTGTTTGCAAAAATCATATCGTTAAATTTATAGCGCTTTTCTTTGAGGTGCAAATTTCAAACGATTTATTTCAACAGATATGTGAAAAATCAATTGTTTCCAACAGATATGTGAAAAATCAATTGTTTCCAACACTTACTATTTGAAGTATTCCCATACTTACTAATTTAATACATCGTGAGTATGAATTATAAAAATTAATACAAAAAACCAAAATTTTAACAAAAATGATACAAATTGGTGAACTGTCGAGGATCAAGTAGTGTTAGCAGTCGATCATTCACTATATAATCGATTATTTTTCACTCGTAGCTCGACTTGATCCTTAAAAATCGACTCTAGCTACGCTCTCATAATTTTTCGAAATCAATTCGTCCACCTACTCAATACTTTCGTTTTAATCGCCACCGTAATGGCCTTTTTCAACTTCATAAAATACCCGTTTGGTCACTTATATTTTATGTTTAGTAGTTTTGCTTTTGGCCATCCAGTACCTTTTCTCAATTGAATTATGTATTCGAGATGTAAATCTTGGTAAACCATATAAAATCAAGATCACGCAACAATCGCCTGATTGAAATGTATTCACTTTTATAATTATTTTCCAGAGCAGAGGCAGACATTTAAGTTTCATATACTTATTTTAATTCCTCATTTATAAGGTTTCATCAACATTTTCCTATTTGCTGTAGCTATCCTTTTATTCTTTGAGACATAGTTGGCTCATTTAGAAGCCTTTAACCATGGACAAAACTGCTAAGTACCAATTGGAGTGATCCTTGGGTGAGGTGTATCTGTATATGTAGAGTACGGATGGTGAGTGTAGGCTCACAGCACTTAGGCCACATGTGACCCACTGTACATCCTACCAAGGAGTTGTCCAAGGTCATCGTCCATCCTGTCCTTCCCAGGAATGTCGACAGGTCACTAGTAGAAATCCCCTTTATATCGGCAGGTGTAGGCAAAGACTCACCGAACACACACTCTCTTATTGACGATAACTCCGGACACTCGCATATACACTGCATATACACTGCATATAGGTGTGTCCACTAGCCCCATAGTATGGATGTGTTTTCTTAGTTCACAGTGGCCAGTCAGAAATCCTACTGTTAAACGTAGGGTTTTCCTCGTCATCGCCAAATATTTCTTCTGCGCCAGCTTCCCAGGAGTGAGCTTGGGTGTAACGTTTGGCTAATTCCGCAATTGTCGAAGTCGTTAGGCACTAGGTGTCACTGGGTCCTAAGATTTTTAGGCCAGCCGCTTACCTGGCTAAAGAATCGGCAATGCGATTTCCTTTATTCCTATCATGTCCCTCAACCTACCTCAGGATAATATTGTTATCTGCCGAGGAGCTAGCTAAATCTTGGTGACACTCTAGTACTAGCCCCGATATAACACGTTGTCTGTTCAAGGCTAATAGGGCTTGTCTACTATCAGTGCAGATTGTTATATTTTTGCCAGAAATTCCTTTTCTGGTTAGTTCTTTTGCAGCAATTGAGATACCAGCCAGTTCTGTTTGAACCACGCTGGTATTGTTTCCCATTCCCACTTAATCCTTAGGCCTAGTGCTCTGGAATAAACTCCACATCCTGAGCCTTCTTTCATTTTTGAGCCATCTGTATATATGCGTATTGCATTTGCAGCATCTGACTCCGTGTTCTGTTTTATTTGTATTTTATAGGGTTTATTAAACACAATCCTGGGTTCAATTGCATAACGATTTTCAAAAATAGATTCTTCTTCTGTTGCTGAAGGCTTGTTTGACGGTTTATCGGTGTTAAGGTTTATAACGTACTCCGTTATTTACGTCGTAATAAACTAAACCTTATTAAGCGGTAAGGTTTTGACATAATTGTCAAGTGTACCTATCATGTTTATTTCGTTGAATAAAAAAAATATGGAAAACTATTAGAAATGTATTAAAACTAGGCACAAATAATTTTAAATAACGTATTTCAATACTTTATATATGCTCAAAATATACCTACTTTATACATTTAACTTGTCAACGCCGATTTTTAATGTTAATTTTGCATAATGCATGCTGAAAATTTCGTGAAGAACAGCGCCCCTTATTAAGTTCTATTAGACCTTGATCATATCGACGTCTAATTATATTTTTTATATTATTCATAATTAATGTCATGGATTAATGTATACAAATCAAATAAAACAAACAGAAAATTTAAGGTTAGTTATACCAAACAAAATAACGTTATGGCTTCAAAAACTGAAATAATTAAAAATGTCATCCACTATTTTATAAAGACTGCGCATGCTCAGTTTAACGTTTAGCGTGTAACGTATGTCAAAATTTATGTGGCTTAAAATCTCTCTAATAGCTCTGGCCTATACACAATGTGCGATGTGTAGGTAGGACTAGGTCATTGTTACATAGTTAGTCAAAATCTTTCTGACTTCTTTAAACCTTATTGCATTTCGTCGCAATTTTTATCAGTTTTAGATACTTTAAATTTGAATTTCTATCATCTCTCACCGAAACCATTAATTTTTACGCAACTGTAAGTTACGCCTTTGGTAATATAACAAGTTATTGCATGTTAACACAAAATAATTCAACGAGTTTACTGCATTCGCTTATCTTAGAGATCTCGTATTACTTTTCACTTGATTCGAATCGAATTGATTGTGTTGGAACCAAAAAGGGCGTATTTCGATTTATTAGACTGCCTTGTTGTTAACAAATGAATTAATTTTACATAAAATTCACGCGAAAAAGTGATAAAATCAATATCGATGGTTAAATAATGTTATTTCTTCACTGATGGGAATCAGAAGCGTCATAATTGTAGAATATCATGGAAAATTAACATTAATTATATCAAGTTACGTCTGTTCACTCCTGAGAACCCGAAAATAAACTTCAGTAGGCAGTTTGGGTTTTCAAAAATGAATCAAGACCATTCCCAGTTTCCCACACAATGCACCAAGTGGTATAACTGCTTCCAGAATTGGTTCCAAAATGCATTCTTCTCAATGGAGAGAACACTTTGAAGGAGAATAGTGTTTGAAAAGTTTTGTTGATGATCGATTTTGATACATGTTGTCTCTATACAGGGTGCTACATCCCTTATTTTTAACACAACCTATAACCTTACATAAATCACTGTTAACATGACACTTGTGCATGTTTTGTCATTTGAAATTTGACCAATAAGAATCCCCATAAAGTAAGTCCTTTTTACGGAGTTAACAATAACCATTAGTTTGCTCCGCGACTTTCTAATCTTCTTAACCCGAATTATTTATGGCCTCTTTAATGAATTTACAGCGATAATAATTTAACGTTTTAACACAAAAGTGGGCTGTCAGAAAGCACATGTTTTACATAATTTGTTGCTCGTAGAATTTGTACCTTGCTCGAGGGATGTTCATGATACACATAGAGACACCTTCAAGGGTGGAAAGTGGTCATTTGTTCTCTAATTTACGAAATTACGTTGTGCGTCTGGAGATTTATACACTTTCATTAATTCCGAGTAGGAGAAAGTTTTCCGGAAAAGTCTTCATAAAACTCGCTAGCTGTATCATAACGAATGTCTCATAATTTATACTTACCTGTTTGTTTTCAAATGAAAATAAATATTTGAAAGAAGAAAAAAACATTTTTTGTGTTCCAGGTTCATATATTATCAGTTTTTCCTTTAAATTTTCTACTTAAAAGCTATAAGCAGTTGTAAAAATTAAAATGCAAATGACTTTTAAAGGCTCGTGTCGGCCGAGAGCGTATCGAGAAAAAATTTAAAAGTCATTGATCAAAACAAAACCCCTCGAACAAAATAACCGTTCGTGCTGGTGTCTCCCACGTTCTAACAACAAACACCTCGAGGCGACGTAATTGCCATGCCGAATACAAACCGGTTAATTGTTATTTATGATTGGCTTAATTAAATTTACAGTAAAACTGTGCAATTTAATGTGTTTTTCTTCATGTGAAATGCAAGTTATCAAAAAGGTCAAAACAACTATTCAAGATTGGTGATAAATATTATCTTTATAGATCAATAAAGTTATATAAGAACTTTCAATTAAAAGGCTGATTGGAATGTGAGATAATTGATAAGTTTTGCGCGAAGATTGAAAGAAAAAAGGGGGGAAAACCGTTGGGTAGGTAAGAGAGCAAATCGAAGAAGCTGAAATGGACCAAAAAAGGAGAAAAGTAAAGTGCATTCTTTCTATTATCTACAGATCGCGAAATTTCTTATGGAACCTTTCTGATTACACAAGTACGACAAGGAAAACATGAGAAAAAACAGATTGAAAAAGAGAGAAAGTATAATTGTGCGTGCGCATATAGGCGTGTTCTTATTTCTAGAGGCTGGCCGAATGTTGATTGTCCTTTACAGAGAGAATAGTTGATAAGTTGATGGTATTCAGTATGTTCCCAGCATGGAAAGAGTGAGGGTGTTGAAGAAATAAAAAAATACAATCGTTATTATGTAACCTGTACAAAATAAAATTCATTTTTGTCAACTTGATCGTTTCTGACCAAGTTGAAAATTAATTTCCAACTACAATAGGATATTATTTAAGCCAACTTGAAAATAAAACAGTATTTCTTGATAGAACCATAATTAATAAACAGAAAATCCCTTCCATTAATAGATTGAATTGAAAAAATAAAATAAGTAGGTACCTACACCTATTCTAAACATAAAATATAAACTTCTTGAAAAAATTAAAATAAAAATCCATTCTAAAGGTAAACATAATTTTAATGAATTAAGTGCTCAAATAATCCACCTTGCTGTGTCAGACAATAACCAAATCTGTGATAAAGATTTGATCTCATATCTCTAGGATTATTTGGCGTTATGCTGGCACAAACGTGCTGTATTTTCACACTCAATTCATTTAAATTATTAGCTCTTTCAAATGCATGTTACTTTTTAAAAATCCCCAAAGAAAAAAATCATTTGGAGGCCTTTTAATTGTACCATTAGTACTAATTATTCTTTCGGGTAATGTAAAGCTTTAAAAATCCATTATTATCCTTGAATTATGGACTGGATAACCATCTTGTTGAAACCAAATTCTGTTGAGATCAACATCGGGTATAAGGAGAACTGCAGCAATTACTTGATTTTGTAATAAGTCTAAATATTTGGCACAATTTAAGTTCACCTCAATAAAAAAGGACCTATAATGTGATCACCTAAAATACCCGTCCAAACATTTAGCTTCTGCGGATACTGTGTTCGGATTGGAATGCTTAGATGTTTATTTTCCATTCGTCTGATATTGTCCTCGGGAAATATTTCCTGTGTTGTCTAAACCTTGTAACAATGGTACCCGTTCCGTTTTAAAATATTCTGTACAGTTATCTTATCCATGTTGACCTTTTCAGCAATTTGTCTTGAAGAAGATGGTTGTCCTGTTTCAACTGCTAAACAAACATTTGATTCTCTAGTTTGCCTTTCATCGTTTATTGGACGTTCGATTGGATCTTCCGAAGCTTGGCATTTTCTACAGTATGAAACACATCCATATTTCTCGAAATAACTAATGATTTTCACAATTTTTGACTTTGGAGGAATTGAGCGATTTTCAAATGCCACAATAAACAAATTTACGATTGCATCAGCCGAATGACCTCCAAAATACCATCTTACAATTTGCACTTTTTCGCAGGTTGTGTATGTTAATGAGGGCATATTGTAAATGTTTTATTTTCAAATACAATGGAGGCGCTTCTAATGTGATCAACGTTTGAAGCGAAAAGACCTAAGAATAGCAGTTTAAATGTGAATTATCTCTGTGAAGGACAATGTTGCCGGTTGAAAGTGTTTGGTTTTACCTATTGTGCATAACTTCGAGAAAAAGTAGACAAAAATATCATTTGTACAAATTAATCTGCGCTTCTGGCAACAGCGGT
>CAJUYG010000052.1:208349-298700 GCA_910591675.1 Galerucella calmariensis | reverse complement strand
TGTCGTACTTGTGTAATCAGGAAGGTTCCATAAGAAATTTCGCGATATATGAGGTGTTCATTAGAAAAGGACCAGCAGTTAATATTTCAGTAATGCGAAAAATTTGAAAGAAATGCCGAAACAAGTCTACTTTTATCTTAAGGGGGATGGCGCGCCACTGGAATGTCAGAAATTTTTGTTGTATCGCGTATTTTCGTATAATTCGATGTCCCAAAGTCCACTATAAGCCGGTATTTATTTTTATACGATGCTGCGCTGGCAGAATAGTACTTTATCCGATATATAAAGCTGGACGGTTGGCGGCTTGAGGGATACACTTTACTGACGTTGTGCAACCCCAATTTCACACCCTGCCGCTTCCGTTAGACCACTGTGCAACTCATATCGATGGCAATTCGATGGCTAAAATTCATTTGGCCGTCCCTTTGCTCAACCGACCGTTCGTTCATCTATCCAAAAAATTTATTTTCCCCAGTTACAGTTCTACTTTGATTCTTTGTCTCGTTATTGTTAGAGTTTGTTTTTTACGAAAAATAGTTCTCAAAGGGTTAATTTGGAGATTGGGGATGCAGTCAATGTAGATACGAGGGTGATTCGGTAGTATCCTACAATTATTTTAAGAAGCACGCCTCTGGAATTGCTCTAATTTAATCAAACTAACCCAAAAAACAACATTTTCCTTAGAAATTTGCATTTATTCTTTAAAATATCTTGTACTAACAAGAATAGTTTGAAAGTTCGTCTAGACATAAATCGACATTTCACGCTAAGTTTGTCCTGTTAAAATAATAATCATCTCATCAACGGCGGCGACATTATGTAACATGGCGCATAATTTCAACATGCTTTGTGGGGTTGAAACTCTAGCAAAGGAGTCCATTATGTTGCCTTTTGTTAGAGCACGCACTCGACTCATCGACTGAGTCAACTTCATCGGGTCGAGGATGGCGTAGTGGAGGATAGACGAGGGGTCTGCAAACATTGTCGGTCGTGAAACGGGGACAATCATATACTGGACCAACACTGGTCAAAGCAAACTACAAAGTGTTCCAAAAAATTATCACGCATACGCATTGCATTGGCTCACTATCTAATTGTATACCAACGGGAGTTGAGAAATTTCGAATTCACTTATTTTGACATTAGTCCAGTAACTGAACACCTGAAAATATCGAAAGCTCCTGAAAAGACACTGAAGACTTCACTTTGGGCTCAATGTGTAGGTCACGTCAGGTTTTTTTATACGAGGAAAAACTTAACGCGATTGAGCTTACGGAAGGGGGGGAAATGGCCCCTAAACCCTGGAAAACGTGTTTCTCGCTAATATCCGGCTCAATATGCGAATTAAAGAATTTTTCTTCCGATAAAAAATGAAGATCGTCTTATTATCTACAAAAATAGTTCCCATCATTTTTTCCGAAAATTCGACAGTTACACACAGTTACACCACCTTTCGGATGACGACAGAAGACTCGAATTCTTTGAATGTATGACAAATAAAATTAGTCAAAACCCACATTACACAAAAACAATTTGTTTTAGTGACGAAAGTACTTTTTGCCTCAATGTAAATGTGAATACACAATATGTAAGGTATTGGAGTGACACAAATCCTCACACCTTTCGTGAACAACATACCCAATTTCCAAAAAAAGTCAATGTTTGGGCAGGTATTTTGGGAAACCACATAGTTGGTCCTGTTTTCCTAAATTCAAATTTAAGCGGTGAAGTGTATCTGGAGATGTTACAAAATGCAATTGAGCCGTTAATTCTTGAAATTCTGGAAGATAATCCAGATGAATTCGGCCATCTGGAAATAACATTTCAACAAGATGGTGCTCTTGCACATTACCATGGTGCAGTAAGACGTTACCTGGATAAAGAATATCGAGGTAGATGGATCGGCCGGAGAGGTCCGATAGAATGGCCACCTCGATCAGCAGATCTGACACCATTAGATTTTTTTCTATGGGGGTACTTGAAATCCAAGGTTGTTACTACGGTACCAGATAGCATTGGCGTTTTGAAAGAAATAATTATGGAAGAATACAATGCAATTTCAGCTGACACATTCGAACAAGTACGACAAGAGTTTACTAATAGGATGTATTACTGTCAGGAAGTAGACGGACAACATTTCGAACACTTGCTATAAGAATCCATTGTTGAAATTTGGTTAATTAAATTTTAAAAAATAATTTCAATAATTTTGGTATTTATTTAATTTATCCGTCAAAATTAGTTTGAACCCAAACAAAAATAATATGGCTATGTAGCCAATGTTAATGCCTTTCAAACGAGATATCACTTGCCATAATGTCCTATTTAAAATTATTGGCCAGAGTGGCACTGTGACGTCATCTATTACTATTACGTCACCTGTTACCATTTGTAGCCCTCCAAATTTTAATAATGTAAGTGTAGCCGTTCAAAAGATACGAGGGGGGAAGGGGACTTTTGAATAGCACTGTATAAAAAAAAGGATAAAAGACTATATTTTTTTTAAATATGAACAAATTAATGGACTAGTCTCAAAATCTTGTGGTAAAAAAATTTGACCGCTTTTTAAAATATTTTTGTCAAGTACGAACGAGCTGCAAGTCACATGGAATGATAGCTACGGATCTTCCCCTTGTGATGAATTTTGAATCATGGGAAAATGTCAATTTTTGGCCGAGTTATGGAACAATTCGTCCGCCCGCTTACAAGTTAATGCATAGACAGTAGAATTCCTACAGGTAGAGCACCAGCTGAAATGAGGTGACTTTTAGGTCTCATTATCTCGATAACTATCGAATTTTCGGAAAAAATAATAGGGACCATTTCTGTAGATAATAGGAAGATCTTTATTTTTTAACCAAAGAAAAATTCTCTAATTCGCATATTGAGCCAGATATTAGCGAGAAACCCGTTATCCAGGGTTTAGGGGACCATTTTCGCCTCCTTCCGTTAACTCAATCGCGTTACGTATTTTCTCGTTCAAAAACACCAGCCGTGACCTACAATTTGAGCCCAAAGTGAAGTCTTCAGAGACTTTTCAGGAGCTTTGTCCCTCTATTTACTGGACTACATGGTGTGAGTCACACAAAACTTTTTCTTACAAATCGGTTCCCCTCTTTTAGTTATGCCTCAACGATGAACAAATAGATCTCAATCAACAGAAAAAGTCCAACCGCTAATTCTTCTTACTATCGAGGGGATTAGCGTGATTACTACATTCTGAAATTTAATTACATACTAGATTAGCACGTTCAGCCTACAACAGACTTACATGATTGTTATATATGTTCAGGGATTTAAAGCAGAACATATACCTATAGCACTATCGAATAACAACGTTGCCATATCTAACAAAATTCCAGCAGATTCAAAGAAAAACGAAAATTACTCTATACATTTCCTTACCTATTCGATCTTAAAGCACGAAAAATTACTATTTTTTTATGTACAATTTATTCCGATTCCATATATCAAGGTGTCCGATACTTTGTCGACTGTTGTAATTGGAAGATTTGGCAACAAAGCACGTATCGAGCATACGGGGGTTAACTCCAGTAGACAGTAATGAATAGCCGTAACTTGATGAGCTCAAATCCAACGGGCGACGCAAAACGATGTACATTAATCAGTATAGCCTTGACTTTGTTCCCGGCACAGTAAATTTCATTACAAGTATCGATGTTATACTTGGACACCTTTCTAGAATAAAATTCAATGAATAATTTTCCTGTTACGCGCGTGCAATTGCGAATTGCATTTTGTTCCACTGATTAATCGGTAACGGCAAAGGAGATTGGATTTATCTTTCAACCAGTGCCGTAGAAATCATCTAAAAGTACCGAAATAGTTTGACGTGGTGGACATTCACACCAATGATTTGAGTGTAGAGAAAATACTCTTCTTAATAAAAAGGATCCTTTGCTATCCTGGTTGTCTAACAGATCTTTCAACAGACCAGTGCAGTCTGAATCATATATGGTGAAACTTGGAGATGAAGCTATGTTTGGCAGAGTCTTTCTCTCAAATGACCAAGACCATCAAGACATTAGTTATCATTATTTTAGATAATCTTATCGTGTGGTTTCAAAGGTCACTAACCATATATATCAAATCAGAAGACACAGAGGTTACCAAAATGTGAGATAACAAATATACACTGGTTGACGAATTTCCATTTTTTCATTCATTCTCGAAATAATCTATCAGATTAGGTACCATTTTTTTCTGCTTGAGGAGACAAAAAACCGGAAAATTGCATCTTATTATTCATATTGTACTCTGAATTGTAAAAGTGACATAACTGACATTTAAATAAAAACTTTGCTGGTGGAAGACTTTTTAGAATCGCTGAAAACTAAATACACATCCTTTTTTCTCCTGTCAAAATTGCATAAGTCAGTCTTAATCATCTTACGGATTTTATATTTGGAAGTTATGATTAAACGCAATAAAAGAAAACATAAACGGTGAGTATGTCTTTGTTGAATCGTATGACCCGCATGATAAGACTGCATTTGACTATAGAAGACTGGTTTTTAAATCTCTCTTCATGCTAGAAACTTGGAAATAATTTCCAGATTTCCTCTGGCCACTTCATTAAAGAACTTAAAATATAGTTTCTGATATACCTATACATTCGAGAGACCGGTTTTTTGGTCCACCCTGTACAGTGATTATACAATCAACCAAAAATGATGTCCCTTTGTATACGTTTATACGTTGAGGTTTCTTTTTGTACGCTACTGCTTCTCAGTTTCAATTCATGACCAAAATTGTTTTTGTCGGATGCCATTGATTAGAGGGCAGAGGTCTTAGTTGGAGTATACGAACGTTTTTATACATTTTTATTTATAAAACCAATTAATTAAATGAATTTTATAACTTTATATCTACAAAGTAAAATTCTATAAAACTTTTATTAATGTTTTGTTCCAAATTATTCCACCGGAAACTTCAGACTGCGCTTCACGGTTGTGTTTTTTTTTATAAAACAATAAAAACATGTAAATTTCATTTTAACGCATTCGCAGTGAGTCGTAAACAAAATTGAAAAAGTTGGTGTAGATTTAAGATCGAATTTATAATGCCGTATTTCTTTTTGTCCTTCTACTATTTTTAAAAGACAATCGTTTTAAAATTACGAATAACCTAGGACTAAAAACTTTGGATTGAAAACTCGTAAAATGTCAAATACTATACTATATTTCTACAATTTTAAGTTGAAGAATATAAAAACCGTAAACTACGCTGGCAAATACATTTTCAGGAACATTATATTTCCTCAGAATACGGGGTTATAAAAAAGAACGCTTCAATTGTTTTTGAAATATTTACTACAAAAAACAATTTTAATTCACCATGGTCCTCCGTAAATTTCTTCTATCATAGACGTGTACAATAACATTTTTCTAAAGAATTAATTTATTTGCGAAAATTTCTGTTTATCATAAGCGTACGCTGAGTTTTTTTAAATGGGTGTATTCATTTGGGTCGGAGCTTCCCTATTTTTTATTTTCTTATAGCTCCTAGTTGTTTGACAAGAGTTTTGATAAAATCAAAGTTCCCAAAATTTACAATAAAGAAAATTACAACTATATTAAATACACCCCCTTTTATAAAAGAATCAATTCATTTGAAATTCCTTTCCCCCTAACGGAACTTAGTTAAAATTGTGTAAAAATTATATTTAAAAATGTTTTTCTTCCCTGTATGTAGCAAAAAATAATTTCTGGTAAATTGCACGACACATTTCTAGATTCTGCCGGGGTAAGTTGCCTCCCAGTGTCTACAGTAACTTTTGGACTTCCGAAAAATATCATACCGCTCACACAACAACTATTTTATTTTCAATCTGGTATATTTATTATTAACGATAACTTAAGTTAAAGATACATATGGTGTCTATTTATAGTTTTTTGTTTTGCCAATGTAGCACTTGTCTTTTGCAATTATTGTTCACTTTCACTGGCTTGTCCGTAATATACGTAAATGTTTGTTTGTTACTCGCGCTCAATGACCTTGAATGTTTGTTTTCAATTATTCACTTTTACAACAAGGGTGTATTCTGTTTTTATGCACTTCCTCTATTGTACCTGAATCTTATTTTACTTTACAGCTAATATCACTCACCTCTGTAATTGTAAATGGACCTAAATATTGAGAATCAAACACGCTACTTTAGTGCTGTCCCAAATTGAGCGAAGCATAAAGAAAAATGTCTATCTATATATTATATCCGTTGTTCCACAAATAATTTGATCAAAAAGGAAGCTATTAGTTCGCTAATGCCTTTTCTCTTGGGGAGATAAGAACACAACAATTAAATCTCAATAATATCCATCTTCCCCCTAAGTTTTCCTATAATTGATATATATTTTTGGTAGAACAGCTTCCGGATCAATTTTATCTTTAAAATTGAAATTGACTGCGGCGAGTCAAAAATACAAAAGCAACTGATGCAAATACGTACCCTAATTATGAATTTGTCGTCACCCTAAAAATATACCCCCATTTACAGTTGACATTTTACCACGACAGTTGTTGTCAAAGGGTTCTTTTTTCGGTGTGTATACACTTGGAGATCTGAAATCGAATTAGTGGATCGGTGGGTTCAAACAAACATCTTGATTTGAAAAGTTTATTGTGCGAACTAATTCGGGGTGAATTTTTCGTTATGATGGTACAGTCCAATGAAAAATCTGCTAGATACTGAGTGAGATGATAAAGATGTTCCAGAAATCAAAAGCGTATCCAACTCGAAGCAAAAGAAAGTGGAATTGAGCACTTTTCTTGAAAGAGATTAGGGATAATGCGTAAAATACTACAAAATAAGAAAAGGAATACCTACAAGTTGGAAAAGTTAAGCATTTGCCACAGATCAATATTTTTCTTATCACCAACTTTCAAAATAATAATACAATCTTTGGAATCAAAATACGTTCTGATATTTCTGTGACAGCAAATATTTCACTGCCACCATCACAATTCTCTTCGGTTGTTGAAAGAGAGTGTACCCAACCTAATTCTGTTTAGTCAAACCCCGACCCTTCCGCCCTAAGGGTAGCCACATGTCGTGTATCTTTTTTAATGACCCGTGAGCTATTGTAAAGTTTCAATGTTATTTTTAAGTAATTGATGTTTATGGGAGGTGCTATATGCACTGTTAGGGTCACAAAGGGTTGGATATAATTTGACACAAATTGGGATTCATCAGATAAATTATTGGAAAATGGGCGAAATTTCTCGATTTCCATATTTTTAATATAAATATATCTTGCTATAAAGTCTGTTCATTCAATAGTTTCCAACAGAATTAACGATTCTCTTACTCCACCAGTTCGAGATTTTTAAGGTTCCCATTCAGGTCCCATTCAGTGTCCCACAAGGTAAATTGTAAACCTGCTAATGACGCGTGTGGTTGACGCAGTGTATATGTGTGATTGAAGAAATCCAGACAGCCTTTGCTGCTTTAGAAACTCGCAAGGTAACATACAGACTGGTAGAGGAATCCCAGAGAGGACTAAATGAACTGGCACACCACATTAGATGATATTTCTGGAGATGCACTCGCTAAAAGAGGTCAACAAAAATATTTTGGACCAGAACCAGTCTTAAGTCCATGTTCCACGGTGCGAGTTGACGCTGCAACTCGAAAAAGTTGCATGCAACTTGGCGCTGCGATTTGAAGCAACGTGGAAAATGAGCTTTAGGGACCACAAAAAGGTAGTCCAAGGACAAATGTAGCTAGGAACTATCAAAAATTATCAATTCATTCGAGCATATATTCTTGGTATATGTCAAAAATATTTGATGACTAAGAGTGTTGAAATGAATCGGTAAAAACATTATTGGCAACCAAAAAATTTCAATATTTGCTTCTTCTTTTAGACATTGAAACGTAACAACAAATTTCCTGTATCTGGGATTTTGTATTTTCTTACAAAAACCTACAATTCCGCTTACGTATTCTACAAGTTGTACATTCTGCATACAGCAATCAGTAAAATTAAACTTGATTTGCCAACAAACTCGACATAAAATCAAATTGTCCCTTTTCAAGGAAAGCGGATGGAAAATAAATTTTCGGCAAGTACAGATTCTGGTCGAAGTGGAGAGATAGAGAGAGAGACTCGCATCGAAACGAAAATGTTGTATATACACATTTTATGATTTACTGTTTAGACATATAAGGAATCGATTATTGGAATTTAAAAAATAATATAATATCGAAAAAAGTTTGTCCTATTAGTTTCGTTTCCGTACTCAAAGATTTTCTTAATCATAAATATATCATTTAAAACATTTTTTGTTCTCAATAAAATTTTACGATTAAGTTTATCATTTTTAATGACATATTTTAAAAACGGTTACCATAACCCACAGTTTACTTTGAAATTATCCAATATTTGTCCAAACTTTCCTCTACTGGATTTAAAAAAAAAACTCCAAGATCTGTTTGAAACAATCACCCGACTCATTTGCAACTTGAAAACACCAGCCGCAAAATTTACGTAAATGTTTTTGTTTAAGTTCCTTCTAATTTCATATTTCAACCGGTAGCACATAACTAGGAGTTTGAGGTATTAATTTACATACAAACTTCCAAAAACTTTGTAACTTCGTCGTCTTTTATACAGTGCCGGGCCGAGCAGGTGGACGACAATTAGCAACTTACTCCATCCACAATGTATTAGGTATTGTTTAGAACAATGAAAAAGGTCGAGTCAACTATAATAGGTAGTTGCAAATTGTTCCATACGAAGAATATTATATGAAGTCGTAAGACAAACCGATAAATACAATACAAGAATTGTCTCTTAGCTAAAATCCAAGTCATAACAACTTCTTTATTTTTTCAAATATTAAGAATAAATTGCGTGGTCTAAGGTTCAAATCGTCCCAAGCAAATGCCAGTCAACGCCTTCAAAATTTTCAATGTAGGTACCAACAAGCGAGTGGAATACATACTGCAGGTAGAGGTAACAAGCCAGCTCGGAACCAGTCAGCATGTAAAAGATAACTAGAAAGTAGGAGGTTCACTTAGGCAATTTCTCCAAT
Organism: Galerucella calmariensis; assembly: GCA_910591675.1. NCBI lineage: Eukaryota > Metazoa > Arthropoda > Insecta > Coleoptera > Chrysomelidae > Galerucella > Galerucella calmariensis. The sequence continues at coordinate 289,643 of CAJUYG010000052.1, read as the reverse complement.
AGCGTGTATGCTATATATACACAGACAAATACTGGAAAACCTCTGACCGTCTTTTTTTTTCTCTTTTAGTGGAGTTCAGGAGGACATTTTCACTTGTATGTATGTATTTTGGGGTGACATTCACTGAGACTTTAAAGATCTATTGTGCCCCCTTTCTTCTACTTAGTTTATGAGGAGAGTCTCAGAGACTAGTAGCTCCTTCAGTCCTATTTCCCGGAGGAATCTTAGGATGTCTCCAGGCTCCAACTTAGGTAAATGTTCCTCTTCTATACAGTAATCTCCCAGGTGCTGTGCTCTAGGATTCTGATGTGCTGTGCAGCTAGAAAGTATGTAGATGGAGGTTTTTTCTTCCATGCCACAAAATCTGCATTTTTCTTCCTCCACTATTTTGAGCTTTTTCAGGTGCCCATTCAGGCGACAATGTCCCGTTAGGATCCCTGTTAAAACTCTTCGCAGTTTTACTTTCACATTTGCATTCATTTGATCTCAACAGGTTGTAGTCGCCCAGAAGAGTCTTTGATTGTATAAGCTCTACCAGATCTTTTCAATGGTCAGATCTTCTCTTTTTCTTGGCTTTACCTATTTCTTCCAATATTACATTGGGGCTGATTCCGCAAAAGGGTTCGGGCCCCCAGAAAGGCATTTCAGTCCCCCTCTTTGCTAGTTCATCTGCTATTTCATTTCCTTCTAATCCAGTGTGTCCTGGAATCCATAGAGTGGTGACTATATTGTTCTCGCCTAGTTCATTGAGTTTGTCTAAGACATTTTCACTTACACAGCGCCATATGGCTTGTTGCCTCGATCTGTAGTATCTTTATAGTGAAATAACTGGTACCAGAATTGGTTTCAAAGGATTCTCTTTGTGGAGAATACAGTAGTGTTTGAAAGTCATTGAATGTTTTTATAGCCTTATCTGCAAAATAATGAAGCAGCCCTTGTATATAAATTGGCTTTATCTACAATGGAATCAGTGCCAGTGGAATAAGTGTTAGTGTAAACCGCTCAGTTTAGATTATCAGCAACGGTTCTAAAATTCCCACAGCTTGAGGCATATTTATATGTTCCGTTAGTAAGGTGAGGGCCGTGCACACATTTTTTCCGGTGCGTCCCTGTTTTCTTTATTTAAACCCATCTTCATCTGACCAAGTTGAGCTTGGTTAGTCTCCGTTTTGTGTACTTTTTAATCATTCAAATGAGCGACGGCTTGTTTTGCATTAAATATGTCGCGTTATTACCGACGATCCCTTTTGCAAGAATATCGTCCTGCAAATCCTGCGAACTTACAGTTACTGTAAATCTTCCCGTTTTCCCGCCAGAGGGACGAGTAAAGCGCAGGAGTCGACTCCGCGCATTGATTCTATGGACACCGTCCTCAGCAAGTTTTCTCTATTTAAATTTCTGGCAGTATGTTGTGAGGCATCTCCGGAACCGGTTTTTGAAGCAGATGTCTCTTTGCTCCAACAAAATTTCATAAATATACAAATGAAAAAAAATTGGCTAGCACGATACCAGTGTGTAATGTAAACTTGTTAATAAATCAAAATCGGGTAGCAGGGTTTGATTCTCTTTCATGAATTGACCTTTTAAAAATACTTTTGTGTAACTGTGTTTGTTTACTATTAAAATCACTGTCTAAAGTATCTACGGGAAGACTTTTTCTCGTCACCGTGGCTGGTGAGTTGAGAATTTTTGTAGAGAAGTTTTTTTTTCGTTTTTTCTGTGCAGCCATACCTTCACTGACCTACCGCAACACTTACAATTTATGACTACGCAATCTATTTAAAGACATTGAATGAATCAAAAATAAACTGTCACTTTGTAGATATAATTTATTTGTTTCTATATCTTTAGTTGAAACAGAAGATTACAAAACTTTTATCATACAAGCTATTTCACTATTATTTGGTATCATTCATAATCATTGTACAATTCATATATAGTGAATGAGGACAATTTGGTGACCTTACTGCGATTTGTATGTTTTTGTCTACAGCTTTGTCAATTTGGTTCTTTCCTTTGCATCGTCAACAGATTTAAATATCTTGGTTGTGGTTATTCTTACCACTTTACTTTTTATGCATTTCAACTAGCTAAATTTTTAGTTCATTATAACTCCTAGGTTTTGAGCTGTAAAATTATTTTGAGGTAGATGTAATTTTTCATATTTTACGTTTGACCAAAATGATTGGAGAAGGCACTAATAAATTTTCACCACTCTATTCCATTCTAAAAATCTTCCAATTCTCAGCAAATGCATACAATGTATATTCATATTTTGAACTCTATACTAATCAACTTAACAATGTTACCTTTGAGCCATTTTCCCTTTAAAGTTCATACCACATTAAATATTAAAAGCCTTCATTATAGGTTTGATAGGTCAGGCATCGAAATTAGTTACAATTTACAGACAAATTTACCATCAAAATCAAGCTTTCTGTCAGATTAAATCTACATAAATTCATAAAAGTTTAAGATATATAAAAATAGAAATGTTTGCTAGATTAACAGACCTTACAGCTATAGAATAATTTAAGGTCACATTTCAATAGATGGGATTAAAAATAAATAATTTTGTTTTTAAAATGTTCCACGCCAGCAAAGTGGACAGGATAAGGTAATGTAATACAATGAAAATTGCGAAAAAATCCAGGCTAAAAATAGAAAAAATACTCTTATGTATAAGCACACATTTATTTGTCCACATACACAATAGCTACGTTTTTTTATTGCCCTTAGTCAAATAAAAAAGATTATCTAAACAAATATGTTACAAAACGTAACAAACATTTTTACCGTCTGCCTACACAAACATATACAATACAGTAACGCGAAAACGTTTTGTAACAGAATCCCTTGGGCGATGTTACTTTAATGTATGACATGTCTGAATAAAAAAAATGTTCCCTGAGCACGTAACGAATACAATTAAATATGTTTTTTGATTCATAGCTCACTAAACGTAGAACTTGTTAAAACAAGTCAAAATATCTGGATTAACTGGATAAAAATATTTAATTTGGTGAAAAGTATGTTAAAAATTTTGGTAATTGTTAATAGTTAAAGAAAATGGCAGAAGGTGTCTTTTCCGCACCCGAATTGGGGCTGCGTGCGGATACGTGATACTTTCCGCACTAGTTACGTATATTATTGCCCATTCTTAAAATAAAAATTTATTCGGAAAAATGTTCTTTGAATAATGGTTGCAGAAAAAAGTAACATGGTTTGTTCACGTGATTCCAGCGCAAACTTTTTTTCTTTAAAAACATTAACATGCAATTTTTCCAATGGTTTTGACTGTTATCGCTCCATATAACGTTCAGATAATAATTTTTCAAAAGTACAACGCTTTCCAAGAATAAACAACAAATCATATTTCATCGCCCACTCAATAAAACCGTTCGTGTAACAATGGAATAGTGCCCTAAAAACCTGAAAAGATAAAACGCCATTTCCTCACAACTCTAATTTATTAAAAATGACACCTTTTTAAACACCATTATAATATACTGTGGAAAATCGAACAATAGCTGTCAGTTATAATTACATTAATCTTATGCTAATTAACCAAAACAAACTTAGGTAAATGCGAGAAATTATTTTTAATCGTATTCCATGTATATTTGAATATCCTCTTGCCTGACATACAGTTGTATGGAGTCCTACTGGTTTTTGTCTCAGGTTTAGCTACCTTGTACCATTGCGCCAGAGCCTGGAGGTGTTTTTGATCCATCTTTTCCCAAAACGATATGGAGAAAAGGGAGAGCCATGAAAAAAAATTGTCTGCATCTAAAATTTAACTCCGCTCGCCATGTGTCGCGAAAATTGAAGTAACAATAATTCCCTTCTCCAAACAAATGATGACAGTAATATTTCGCAAACACTTATGTGTTTGTTAAACAGACGCCGGTATGTCATGAAAATGAGAGTTTATTAATAGTTGGTGTGCTAATTATAAAGGGCCATTGTATTCCCATTTGGACCTATTAATATGTCGCACTAGCCGAATGCCTTAATTGTTTTTTTACGTGCTGGGAATTAAATAATTACACTTATGATGGGAATGAAAAAAAATGATAAAGTTGCGGTGATTCTACATCGTTTAATGTGTGAACACGACATTGTAGATAAAGTGCTTAATTGTTCTAAGAATAACATGGATAATCCATGTTTATACCATAATTTATATAAAAAAGGTAGAACGTGTCGCGGGACGTTTGAAATATTTAGCAGAATATTCATTATTATAGATAATGGTACGGAACCCTTCATGAGGGAGTCCGACTGGCATCTACTTATAACAGCATCGTATATTTAAAAAGGGAAACCGTGGCATTATACAAATGGGACATTCAAGAACTGTACGTTTACCACAAAAAAATTAGTGGAAACATAAAATTGAATTGTTAAATTTTCAATTTGAAGTTATATTACAGTTTATAGAAATTTTTATTTTCTAGATTTTTTCTCAAGTGGGTCGTAGAAAAAATATGCTGTTCGACTCGTGGGGATTGTCCATATTGCACTTGAACGATTGAGCAGTCCTCGTACGATATGGCCATCAAATCCACACTAGTTGCACAAACTACTATTTCTATCAAAATATGCCCTGTTACATTTAAAAACAACCTGCAAAATGTCAAATCATTTATCCATCCATTTTAAAGTTATCGAATTAAAACATTCAAGTTTTCAAAATTTCAACATCCTGTATTTCGAAAAGTAAATGTGCTAGACCCCTTAATCGCGTAAAAAAAAATTATGGAAATAATAGTGAAAATTTATCCGAACAAATTCAAATAGATCACCAGCACTGCGAATACCAGCTTTGCATAGAATTTTAATATAGCGTCGGTGGTTCAGTGGCAAAATGCTCGCCTTCCACGCGGGCGGCACGGGTTCAATTCCCGGCCGAAGCATATGAATCGCTGCTTCGTAAACGAGAGAGAGACTTAGGAGAGAGCACACGCACGCAAGCAAGGCACATAACGAAGCAACGTAACATAACGTAACGTAACGTAACGGTCAGATCTTTTGCGTCGCGACCCCTGGTCGCTCAAACATAACCTGACGTAAAGAACTAGAGTTCCAAAACATAAAATTCAAGATATGATATAATCTTAGACCTTCCTGAGTCACAAATTTCACAGTATATCTTCTCTTCTGTTACCCAAATTTTACAATGGACAATCCCATCAAGTTATTGTTCATTAACCAAAATTTACAGGATATAATAATATCGCAATAAAATCACAATTGGAAAAACTACAAAGGGTAAAACTTAGAGGGTCCTTTTTTCACTAAACCGCTTCAATGGTTATTCCATATTTCAACAAAACCGACTGTCCGAACGTCATTTCTCCGAATTTCCTTCTATTATTACCAGAATTCCATTGACAACTTCTTCGAAATTATCTTCTAACTGAGAGGATGAACACCCCTCTAATAACGACTTGTAAGTTACATTAATGCACCCTTCGAATACATCCGACAACAAGGGTTTATTCGAAATTAATAATGCCGAAAGAAACCGAATAAGAACAACTGTGAAATTAATTACCCCTTTTATGGCATCATATTTCTTCGAATGCTGGAGAACAAACCCCCGAAACCGCATTAAAACTGAGTGTTACAAGTTTTCTCTGCGCGGTCCGTAATTAAAATTAGTTGAATGCATATAAGTTTACCAGGGTTGGTTTATTTACGTATTTCTTGTGAAATATTTGCTTCAAATTATTGAAAGGAATATAGTGGGAGATGATATTAATAGACCACAAGATTATGTAAGATCGAAGAGGATGAAGAAAGGACAAACCTAGAGGAACTAGTAGGTATACAGACGAATCCAGGACCAAGGAAGAAAATCATTTCAGGTAGAAATGTACGCTGCATAGTGTAGACACTAGGACATCGTAAAACTGCAGACAATGTGGTATGGAGGAAGAAACAGCCAAACATTAACTCATAATGCAAAGCATGAGACTGCAAAAGCTGACCAATACATTGAAAGTAAAAGCAAAAAAGCAAAGAGGCTGAGGTGCAGCTATCGATATGACAAGCATTCAACCAACAATTTGAAGGGCAGCTTCGAAAGAGAAGAAGCTGCATTTATTGCCACCACTACAAAGAACTCATCAGGATTTTGATAAATAAAGTGTTCTCAAATAAAACAAGAAGACTATTCTTAAGTTTGATGTATTTAAATATATCTATATCTTTAATCACTGCTGAGGAATGAATGTCATGATAATAGAGACAACATCTTGTTTATCTGAACACAAAAATTGATACAACAATAGAGAAATTGGATGGATATTATTCTTGTTAGCGCGTCAAGAACGACAATCAACTTTTTCATTCACTACCTACTTGTCACGTTGTCCTCGAGTATCTACTAAAAATCAAAATTGAAGAACCATAAATCCTCTATTGGAAATGGACGTTTTTCGGTGAAAGAGTAAATTTAAAACTGCCAGTGAGTTTTGGCAGACAGCCAAATGTTTTTCGGGACCAATATGAACTTCAATCGATTTTGTAGTTTAGTAAGGGCGATTAAAGTTACTTTTTCACATTATTCTTATTCTGTATATTCAATTTTTTATCCAATTTCTCAATTTAACTTTATAGGAAAAGCATCTTTAGATTCACCATTCTAGTACCTAATGGTAGGCTTGTAAGAGGCGCCAAAAATATCGTTTTTATTGATATACATATATGAAGATTAAGAGTCATCTACCAAATTCGACCCTGCACAATTATGCTTTGTATATTTTTATGTTTCCCTACGTCCTCACGTTTAAGTTCACATAACGAAAATTTTATTAGAAATATGAAAGCTCCGCAACATGTAGGTAGCCAAGCGGTCCAAGCGGATTTTGGTTCACGTACTACTCTATAAGCTTCGTCATTACTGAACTGGGAGACCGCTGAGACCGGCGAGCGTTGTATCAACAATGGAACGGCACGCGACTACCGAAGCAGAGAGACAATGTCAGTCATAGAAGGATAGAAAAGCGAAAAATGGATTTTTATCCGATATTTTAGTGGTAGCAACCGAATTTCAATAAGGAATTGTACGGTCATAAGTAATTTGAGGATTCTGAGATTTTTATATAGTATTCATAAAGCTTCGAATTAGACTTCTTATCCATTAGTTTTTCCATTTAATCCATATTTAATTCTTAGAAGGGCTCAAACTTTGCTTAATATGTGTAATTACCTCATGATTCGTATTTTTTCCAACAAAATTTGTTTAGCATTTCAAAGTTTTCATTCGATGAGAACTCTAAGTTCAACATTAATTTACATGATATATTTTTTCCTTAATTTTCAATACATCCATTAACTCAAAATTCTTTGCCAAAAATACTTCGATATTATGTCAAATCGCTGCCGATAGATTCCCCTTAAGTAGCAAAGTTTAATTTTTTTTCATTTATTCAGTTTCGGGATGTCTTTATTGTGTAGTAGGGATAGGAGTGGCTCTAATACACTTCCTTGTGGAACCCTTGCTATGATTCTGCTTGCTCTATTCTGAATAATCTTCCAGCCAGATCTTTGTATTACAGTTCCTCACGTCAAACTTCATAAAAAGCTTGAGCCACGTCTAAAAGTATTGTGAAATGTCATAATCTTCTGCGACTTTTCATATCTCAGCCATATACAATTAAACTTAGAGGCAGTTGTTTCAAGATTGCTCCTATGACTGAGTCAAACCCTGGGTCTTTCCTTATTCAATCATGTGTCTATGACACCTAAGCTCCTTCACTAACGACCTGCTCCAAAACCTAAGAGGTATAAAACCTGCAACAAACCATACAATAGAAAACAAAACTTTACTACCAATACCGACAGTTGAGTAAATATACAGGGACACTCTGAGATTCTGGAAATGTCGAATAAATTTGTGAAAACATGGTGGATAATATTGAATATATTAAAGAAAAGATACATAATTTTATTCACGAGGAGTCAGGTTAGGTGTGTGGTGAGTGGGTCTATAAGGCCCTCCACTGCGACTCTCAAGAGTCTATTGTGGCTCACACGTATTCAGATTTCTCCAAACAAATTCAGCTTCTTAACAATGCCGATTAGTTTATTTGGTGAATGATATTTCAGGTCCGAGGGCGAGAGAGAGACCCTGTCAAACATCAGATTCGGGTTGCTGCCTTTCAAAATTATGTACCTTAAGAGCGCTTTCAGACGAGACACTTTGTGGCCGGTCACTAGTGTCTGAAAATAATCGCGTGGCTAAAAATACATTAATATAAATAGACGCATTCATCTGTGTCTTATGTGAATGCGTCTATTTATATTGACGTATTTTTAGCCGCTCGATTATTTTCAGACACGAGTAGCCGGCCACAAAGTGTCTCGTCTGAAAGCGCTCTTAGACTTACTATTGCCTTTAGTCCACGATAGTAGTGCAGATCTAATTTCAGTGAATATTAATTCATAGTTTTCAAAAAGCTACAGATATAAAAGTACCTTGAATTTCAGTTAAGAATTCAATAATTACATCCCATAATGCTGGTCGCATGCAAAGTTGCACCGGCTTTTTTTTGTGACTAACAAACACCAAAAAACAATACGTCATTTTCAACCTTATTTTGTTCAACCTTGATTTAATAATAAACGCTGTGATTCAACAATCTGCGTTTCCATTCTACAACAACTTTGTCTAATATTAACTCGGAAATGCAGAAAATAAATCGTCGGCCGCAGCTGGTGCGGTTATAATAAATTTAAAGTGCTTCGTTAAAATTTTATATTTTAAATTGTTTTGATTAATATTCATACATCCATAAATGCGCATTGTATATAGAGAGTAGGTAAATTTTAATTAATCATTTGAGAGTTTTCCATTTCGAAAAAACGTTTGTTCACATGGTGACAGGATGACCTTCTTTATTTCTTTTCACTTTTGATCCGTCATCTCAAGAAAATATTTTATATCTCGCAACGCCGAATACTCTAGTGAGTATTCCCCATTCAGCTGTTTATTATATAAGAAATCCTCAACATCCTTGACCAATCCTCGTAACTTTTAACAAAAAAAAACCCGTGATATTAAAGTTGTATTAACAAGGATAAAAACTTTTGATAGATTTACAGCCAACTGTACAAAACATTTTCTAGTATAATGCGTAGATCCAGGGTTGGCAGTCGACTGACTCTATTTGGCTCTATTCGGCCCTAAACTTTGAAGTTTATAGAGTATCGGCGCCCTCGAGGGTGTAGTTTCTGAGAGAAATGCTTGGTCTCGAGTACAGCTAACCCTGATTTACATATGAGAACTGCGAATTAACCGGAGAAGATTTACTTTGCAATCTGCGGCGAAAAAAAATTAACGATCGCACATAGGAAGTTGCGCTTTTGTTCCGATACTATCAAAATTGTTACCTTAGACCGATACGTATCAGCGCGTTTGCACGACATAATTTCCAATTCAAATAAAATGTCTTAAAATAAAAATCATCAGCTTCTGAATAATAAAATATACTGTGGATAACGGAAACCGCTATAATAATTTCCCTATGTATTCTCGTTTGTATTTCATTGTTTTCTCCTATTTAGAATTCATGTATTCATAATAGTTCTCAAGACAACAGATCATTTCTCAAACTGGTGGACCGTATCTTTTCTACCACCCCGAAAAGGCTAGTTCGCAATATTGTTTTACAAAACATTACCAGTCAAGTTGTTATTTATTCGAACACAACGAATTGTTTACTCATCCAAAGTTCACGAAAACTCTCCATACCAATCAACAACAATAATAGCATGAAATTTACACCTATGGAGACCTTTCTAAATCTACAGCACTCCTTTTAGTAACTCGAAACGAAGCTAAATTGAGATGAAAGAAAGAAACGTTCAGTTTAATTAGACAGGACGTTGGAAAATGTCAAGAACCTTGTGAAGCTAGAGATTCAACAGAGGAATCGTAGAAACTAATATATTATGGTATACAGATAGTCCAGTAACTGAACACCTGGAAATATCGAAAGCTCCTGAAAAGTCGCTGAAGACTTCACTTTGGGCTCAATTTGTAGGTCACGGCAGGTATTTTTAAACGAGAAAAAACTTAACGCGATTAAGTTTACGGAAGAAGGGGAAAATGGCCCCCTAAACTCTGGAAAAGGGGTTTCTCTCTAATATCTGGCTAAATAGGCGAATTAGAGAATTTTTCCTTCAATAAAAAATGAAGATCGTCTTATTATCTACAAAAGTGGTTCCCATCATTTTTTCGAAAATTCGATAGTTATCGAGATAATGAGACCTATGCATTAAGTAGTAAGCGGGCGGACGAATTGTTCCATAATTCGGCAAAAAATAATATACTAATATTTAAAAAAGCGGCCAAAGTTTTTTTCAACAAGATTTTGAGACTATTTCATTAATTTGCTCATATTTAACACAAAAGTCTTTTATCCTAATTTTTTTTATAATAAAACCTTAGGAGGTCTTGAATGATCTCTTACATTTTTTTTAAGATATTTCTTGCGTTTTGATGAAAAATTGATTTGTTTATTTATTTATTTAAAAAAAGTCCGGTTTTCATCGGTGTGATCAATTTTTCTGATTTCTGGAAAAGGATTGGATTTTATTAAAAATCAAAAAGTACATTTGAAAACTAGACACTCTAAGCTTAAAAATGATGTGCATTGAAAAGCAATATATGGGATGATACATTTTTAAATCGCGCTTGTTCCACAGATTGTACAGAACTCAGAAAACGGCTGAAAAATGCATATAAACAATTCAATTTTTTATCAAAACGCAAGAAAGATATTGAAAAAAATCTCTGAGATCATTCAAGACCTCCTAAGATTCCATTATTAAAAAAAATTAGGATAAAAGACTATTTTTTTTTAATATGAACAAATTAATGAAATAGTTTCAAAATCTTGTGGGTGAAAACTTTGACCGCTTTTTAAAATATTTTTGTCAAGTACGGTTCCCATTGCGATGAACTTTGAATCATCGGGAAATGTCAATTTTTTGCCTAGTTATGGAACAATTCGTCCACCCTCTGCATAGACAGCAGAATTCCTACAGGCAGAGCAGCAGCTGAAATGAGGAGACTTTTATATCTCATTATCTCGATAACTATCGAATTTTCGAATTATCAAGACCCTAGGGGTATTACTACTGATAATAAGACGATCTTCATTTTTCAAGGTGGAAAAAATTCTCTAAGTCGCATATTGAGCCAGATATTAGCGAGAAGCCCGTTTTCCAGGGTTTAGGGGGCCATTTTCCCCCCCTTCCGTAAACTCAATCGCGTTAAGTTTTCTCTCGTTTAAAAACACCTGCCATGACCTACAAATTGAGCCCAAAAGGAAGTCTTCAGGGACCTTTCAGGAGCTTTGTCCCTTCATTTACTGGACTAAGATTAATTTTTTGCAAAAAAGATCTTGGACACGTCAGGAAATCTGTTAATAGAGTTTCAAGTAAAAGCAGTAAAAGAGTTTTTATGGTTTTTCATACCTAGTGAAGTGGCAGAAAATCATAAAACTGGTGAACTTGCTAGGAAAGCTTGGAGTGAATCATTCAGTGGACCAGAGTAGATCATTTTTTTGTTAAAATAAAACTAACCTTTATCTTTATATAAATTATATAAACTAGCAAATTTCAATACAATGTTGTCTTTCGTTTTAAACACTATGCCGCCATTGTTTTCGACTGTGGTTGATATAAATCACAGCTTCAACAACAACATCACTCAAGTTATACCATCCGCGTTTATCACCGCACTTGTACGGAATCAACCGCCTATCTATCTCGGCATTGCCTCTTGCGGAAACAGGACCGGTCTTGTTCGACAATACTTAATTTGAAATGAAAATCAATTGAAAAAATTTGCCGTATAAAAAGTTATCATTAGACCTTTCAGTTTACAGAGTTTAAACTAAATCGTTGTTTTGTCGGTTTCGGGCAATGTGGTGAGCTACAAATTCTTTAAAGGTCTTTATTTATTGTATTTGTTGACATACATAGTTGCCAAATGTTTATTTGTATATCAGGACGCTTATTCTCATCGATAGAACATAAGTTGAGAGAAGTGAGTATTCTATCACACGAGTAGGAATAAAATATTAGATTCGTATGCTTCAAAGCAGGAGAACAAAATTGCTCCTCTTCTACCAAAATGAAGGGAATCGCCGAGAATACGGCGTATAAAATTTCAATGGAACAATGGCGGATTTTCTCGTAGGAACGCTCACATCTCTTGGTTGAGAATAAGCATCCTGTACAGCACGGGTTTACAAATAAATTGAAATAATAACAGACGCTTTACTACTCATATTGACAACGGATAATTGGTTGAAAAATCACTAAATAGTTTTTCTCTGTAAAAGTGACAACTTCAATGTGACATACGCCAATCTAAATACATAAATAAACTCGAATTGAGGCTCTATTAACCCTTTAATGCATTAATTTTTTTTAAGTGAAAAATTATACTTGGGTTGCTATTGGGTTAAAATAATATATATTCGATATTAGAACGGTATTTTGGAAATAAGAAATTTCTAAATGAAAGAAAATAACATAAGCCTGTAGGCGGACCTGTGCATTTACACCATGAATTAATTCATGTAAAAAAGATGTTAGCCTTAAGGCGGAGCTGTGCATTAGAGGGTTAAGGCTGACATAATGTGTCAATATTTAAATTTATACACTACTAGTCAATAAACCTTAAAGGAATAGAATATTGAAAGGATTTTATTAAAATTTCAATTTATTTTTAATATAATTGAATTGTGTAACAATAGAACAAACATATTTGTTTATATTTATACACAATTATGGCAAGATACATTGTTTTATATATCTAGTACGTTTCTGCAATTCCTAGTGGAGCCCATCCGCTTCCAAGGACGGCTAAAACGATCCCTTTGTTGAAAACCGCTAAGAAACGGCCTCGCCCTTCGGTTTTATTAGCCTTTCGAGGGATATGCACAGCTTGGTTAAGGGTTCAATGACGTATATAATGAGTTTTTGGTTTGAAAGGTTCGGAGTACTCGAAGCTAACGCGCGATATAAAGTTGTTAATAAAATATCTATACGGCGAAAGTAAATATAAATCTTTAACGAAATTTCCAGTTTTTGTAAATTAAATTGGAAGTTGAGAAGAAGAGGAGCTCTTTGTGGAGCGTATTTGTAGTTGGAGGTCGCGAAAGAAATGCCACGCAACCTTTTTTTGGCAACCGCTTAATATTAATTATTTTAGTGTAACCCTAATTATTGAAATATTGGCTCTCAGTTCGTCGATGATCCGTGCTCATTTAGTACCACCATTAAATCTAATGAAACCATCTATTATTGGAAGTATTGGACGACACCTTTAACGACATATTGAATATTTAGATCGGTATCATCAAAATGTAATTATCATACTGTTTAATTAATGCCGAAGTCTATTTCCATTAACAAATCATTCTAAAACAAATTTAAATGTAGTGCTTTAAACAAATACGGTTTAAATGATTTTATCAACTATTAATATCCGAAATAGATGGACCAGATTGATATTTATAATAGAATTTAATTATTGTATGATATATACAGACAAGCTTGTATTCACTATTTTTTATTCCAGATTTATTTATACAGATTGTCGTAAAACACATTTTAACGCATTCTATGGAATAATATAATAATTAATTAGGAATAATTTCGTGCATCGCTATACTTCATTTGTCATTATTCGCTACTTAAACCGAGTCTTAACCAGTCTACTGTATTACAAGAAGAGGTCCTCACACGTGAGAAAATGTCTGACACAAATGATGATAATATTGATTGATTAGTCACTAACACCTCAGCTCTAATGCTGAGGGCTCAACAGTTTAATACTATCTGCGGATCTGAATCTGAAAGTACCTTCGTGCCAACTTCTGTATGCAGACATGTTCTCTTCCGCTTTAACGGGTAGAGCAGGAGGAGGAATATTGGGTATGGTTCCCATTGCTTAGATAAGGCAATCAAAGAAACTGAAAATACCAACGCCACTGGATAATCAATATCAGTCAATAGTTGAAGTGAGAGGGAAAAATACACGAACGCGCTTGCCGATAGCAATTTAGGTGATTGCATAGCAACGGGCCGTTCGATAAATCTTCACCAATTAAGTTCGTTGAGAGTACGCACTAATATGGCTTGAAGTAAACTCATAACATTTTAGTTTGCCAGTGTACAAACGGCTTAAAAGTGTTGGTAAATTGTTTAAATTGCTATTGAATACCGTGGTCCGCTACGACATCGATTTTTTTTCATATTATTCGTCCGGAGCATTCCGACACGAGACGAATGAAACTTTTAATTTGATTAGTAAGTATCATCGGAATTTTTATTCGAAATTTCAAAAACGAGAAATAATAACAATTCTAGAAATGAACAACGTTGGTGTGCCCCGTTGAATGCTTTCAAGTTTTTTATTAAATCTCTGTCAAGTCTCGTACGTTAAAATTGCAGAACAAACGGGTTGTAGTGTGTACGCGGTTTGAATATTAATCGAAACAAGTGTTTAGCAGAATCGTACTACGAAATAACACAATAGGGTATTTGACAATTTTTTTTAAACACCATTAGAAGATTGTCTGACCTCAGTTAAGTACTCCAAATTTTTTTCAAATTTTTTACTAAGCGGGAAAGTTGCCAAAACCAACTTTAAAAATTTTATATTTAAATAGCGCGCCAAAACGCGCTGATTTTTTATGACGTCAGTGATCTTGTCGCTCCGCCTACCGCATCCCGAGCGACTTGACCCTGACCAGCCGAATCGGAACCATCGGCTCGACCTGCGGCCGCCCACCTGAGCTGGCCTATAAGAAACAAGCAAGCAGCGAGACCTCTTACGTCACAATAAACTCACATATTTTCCCGCGCTGAGTAAATATTTGAAAATTACCATTTTTGTTAAGTTAATAAAAAATCACTGGTTTAATTTATTTGTGTGAAATATTGATTTCTGGCATAATAGTACCACAAAGTACCTGCTCCGACTCTTTTTTAATTTTTTCCGCTCATAGGAAAATACCCTATTACCAACGGAATAATAAGCTTTTTGCAAATTACATTTTCGACATCATACTTTGAATTATGGAAATTATTTCAATTCGAATTGTCAGTTATATGGTCGTTTTCGATTCACTTTAATAAAGTTATAAAATTCTAATCATTTAATAACTTTTTAAGTTAAAGATAAAATTTAATTACATATATCAAAATGGGGCATCTTTGTTAATTGTTTATTTATATCAATTTCTGTAATTTGCTCTTAACGATGCAAATGATATTTGTGAAACCGATCGATTAATAAATAATTTTGAATATACAAATATTGGGGTAAACTATAATATGATGGGTTTTCAGTGCGAAAACCTAACATTAAATCAATAACGCAATCCCCTTAAGTATATTAGGAAGTATATGCCGTGTAACACCCTAGGGAATAATAGGCAAACGTTAATAAAACCGATATTTCATCGCATGCTGTTGTCACTTTGAATTTTCCGTAAATTACTATTGAACGTGATTCAATCAGGAAGCTTTGTTAAATCCGGGAATACGTTGATGGAAAGGAGAGGAAACATCTAATTGTTCGAATATTTCAAATATGATTTGATTACATAAATGTATATAACATTGTTTGGCATTGAAGTATACAAAATAATGTTTTTGAAAATACCACGTGAAGACATTCATAAATTAAAAAAAAATTAACAAGGCAATGCAACCCCACTAAAACCATCTAAGAAAACCTTTACTAAGAAAAGAAAACTTTACCTCAAAACCATAAAACTTGATGGGAACGAGATTGAATGGAGACAAGAAGTCATGTATCTAGGTTTAACTCTAGACAGTAAACTCCTGTGGAACAAACACGAAAAGGAGATTACATACAAGGCAAAAATGGCTCTAATGGTGTGCAGAAATCTGGCAGGAAGAAACTGGGGCTGTAACCCAAAAATCCTAAGCTGGATGTACACTGCCATAGTAAGACCAATCATTACTTATGAAGCCATTGCGTGGAGTAGTAGAACTAGCCTATTGAAATTGACGATTGAGTTTTTAAAGCAAGAATTGTTGAACCATACATAATAATTTAAAAAACATTAGTGGTTGAAAGTTATCCACTGGTTTTTCTAGGTCTATATGGAAAATAAAATAAAAGACAACCCTTGTAAGACTGTTAAATGCATAAAAACACATCAAGTTAACCTTATTTTTGTTATCCTTTCCGATATTCAATAAGTCAGTTATTAAATTTAATCATTATACCAAATAAAATTTCATAAAAATAATATACAATCAATATTTAATCGAAATTTACCCACTAATTTAGCAGGTAGGTACCACTCCTCTTTCTTTGTTCAGAACTTTCGTTGTCATGTGCTGACTTCAATTTCCTTTTACCTTTTCGGATACACCAAACCCTGTTTCTCTTCCTTATTGAATCACGTCTGAATTTAATTTGACAAAAGTGAATACGACAATAACGATAATGATATTTCGTTTACTGTTATTTCTGTCTACCTACTTATTTATGCTTGTTTAACATAATTGCGGATTAGGTATTTTTTTTTGCAACGCAGTCTTCAAAAATCAATAATCTTTAGAGACAGTTTCATAAGACTTCAAGGTAAAATAAAAAGAACTGAAAAAAAAGGAGAGCCGAACTGTGTTAACTTTCTGATCCCTAATTAGAATCGAAAAGCCATAGACGTACACCTAAAATATTTGTGAATAACTGTCTAATATTTTATGCAGAATCTTTGAAGTTTAAAATCAACTGACTAGGTAATTGAGGACGAATAAATTTAAAACGACGACTTGCAGGATGCAATTTCAATACAATTAATCTTTCAATGTGTGTAAAGTTATAAATTAACTAAAAACATTTTAGACACGTTCATTAATTACTGTTTTTTTTTATTATTTGGCTAAGATCACTTTCGGTATTTTACCGGATATCGTTTGTTTATTTTTCGCGATAAATATGCCAATTGGATGGTACAAGTTCAAAGATGCGATTCTTCTTCCATTTGTTTTGCAAACATAGAAGCAATTCCAGCTGTTCGATGTCAAAATTTATTTCTCAAATACGAAAATAGTAAGAAGTGAAGTTTACATAGCAAAGTTGAAAACGTTTATTTTAACATTGTTGAAGTATGTTTTAGAAATGTCACTTATGTAAGTATGTGTTTTGCACACAAAAGAAACATCTTTTACATTCAAGAAAACAAAATTTTTTGTTTTTGTAGCATTACAATTTGTTTCGACACCTAATAGAGTAAGTTTCGTTAGACATCAGGCACTTAAACAGAACGTCCATGGGATTAGTAACAAAATATTCATCTCCCAACTTTTTGATACGAAATCCTGGGACACCTTGTAACTAGGTAATGGATAAAAATTAAGTTGAAAAAAAATCATTTTTGGCCATGTGTCTTGGAGTGGTGATCATTTTTTGGAATCGTTCATTTTTTACTTGGTCAGAATTCAACAATAAAAGGAAAACATCAAAAATATGATTAATATTCTCTTCCGAATGTATTAATTTTCCGGATGGTTGTAAGCCTCCATTATCTTGAGTGCGTTGTCTGCCCCCAGTATTAAATGTATCCATCTATCCGTTACGCTGCAATTGTTCCTAAAATATTTCTTTACATCGTTTTTGTTATGAATCACTTCGGTATAATTTACGTTTATACCAGGATCGCGTAATATTTCTAAAGGGAGTTCGAGCAGAGTATATAGCGGTTAAAAGATTACTTGTACTCGATGAATTTGAAAGGAACCCACTCTCTTATAGTAACTGAAAAAGTAAACTGAACAATAATGAAAAAAGTAGTACTTGTGTACTGTGTTGTATTTTATTTAACGCATTTAAGAACAGGATTGATAGACTTCTATTTAATAGTTAATAGTGCGCATTGTTTCATTTATTATTTATCTGAATGTGTTTTATATATATCTTTTTTCGCTGTAGGTATAGTTGTTGCGGTTATTCTTGAAAACTACGATTTTGTTAATTATTGTTAATTTGTCATTTATTATGTTTATAGGCGTTTAAGCACTTATTTATGTTCTCAGATCATGGGCTTCATAGGTTCTTACCTCAGCCCTTATTTCGATTGTAATAATAATAATAATAATGTTGCCTAAGTGCTGTGAGCCTACACTCACTCTCCCTGTGCTGCTAAAGCTCTTTTTCAGGCACTTGTGACACATTATACTGTTGTTGACGCCTTTCCTTCGGATCTAAGATTGTTTTTACCAAGGCTCTTTCTGACTCAGTTTTGGGTTTTCTTATGCTAGTGTATGATCGTGTTTCAATTTAAAACATTCCCTTAGTCCAATTCGTTCTATATCCCTCCTATTCTATGGATATACTGAATAAACAACGTGACTTTGGTTTTTCTTCATCATGTGTCTCCTAACATTCTAAATCCCATAGGATTTTAGATAGTCCAAAACGTTTTTATCTTCATACGATATTATCCGTTGAATATAAAAACACTCTTATTCAGCAAATATAACTGCATAACAGATAAACTGCACTGCGACAATCCTTATATTACCACTATACGTTTTGGCACACGATTCTCCTCATAAGCTTTTCTCTATAGCACCTTGTACAGTTCCCTCCTCGAACCGAACACTTTCAATGACATATATTCAATTAAAGAGCTTGCCAACTCTAAATGGATGACGTCATTATAGTAGTTTGAATGTCGGAAGGATAGAGCCTCAGAACAGAAATTGAGTCCCTTTATGTTGACTTAAAATTGAAACATGACCCAAGATGCGGACAAGAACCCCGAAATGGAAAATCTATAAGTGACTATTAATAGTGGTTAAGTTCATAAATTTGATTTTAGATAAAATAATATTGCAGTTTTTGAGACGGTTCATATTTTAGATGGTGTAATCAATATACGAGGTGTGTCAAACAAATTGTAATTCCCACTTCTAGGCACCTTCTCCTTTAGGCTTTTTGTTCTTTTGTCAGCACTGTTTATGTGAAGAGACCATAGTAGTCCTCATCAAACTCAACAGTTTTTTCGCTACGTCTTCCTGGAGAAATCCTTCCTTGGGCGCCCTAGACCTAGGAGTCTATATGTATCTCCAATGAGAATATTCGAAGATAATGTGTGAGGTTGTTTCCTCCTCTTTCATGCACAAAGACAAAGACTTAGTGGTTCATACCCTTATACAGATTAACACAGCCATTCTGTGAGTAAAAAAAGAGAAAGATATACAACACCAGAGAGACAATGTCGTATTGTTTTCTCCGGAGAGTGTGTCGAGTCCAACCGAGTCTAGAGTAGTGTGAGTTTCATGGAGGGGAAATATTTTGTTCTCACTTGGACATATAGAATCTTATGCTTCTATATGAGATTTTTTTATTTGTGTTTTGGAAGCCGTTCTAATTCCGGGAGCACTTCAGCCTATTGGCTTATTGTACTCTACTCCCACATTTAGGCCACCCATCCAGTTATCCCCGTACCTTCGAGTAGACGATATAGGTCCACTGGATGTGTGCCATATACTTCAGGTGGCACATTGGCTTCTCCGAAGATTGTTTGTCTCCTCGAGTCCAGTGCCTCACAGTCAGATAAGGTATGGGTTACGGTCTCGGTCTCCATGCCACAAAGTCTGCAGCTGAGGTCCCCGTTAGATATCCTGTAATAATTCTTAGCTTATTCCTAGTTTCCTACTGATATTCAGTAGTTCTTCGGCCCGTTTTACACATGTGTCACCTATGAAGGTTTTACTGTGTACCTGCTTTGGAGTGTTCCTCCACTGAAGTCTATGTTGGCTTCGTACCAATTTTTGTATTTGCCCTTGGACTACCTTCTTTGTGGTCCCAAGAGCTGGTTCTGGTCCAACATATACTGTTGCTGAACCTCTTCTCGAGAGTTCATCAGCTTGTTCATTTCCAGAAATACCGTTATGTTCCGGCACCTACTCTAGTTTTACTTTAATGTGGTCTGCTAGTTCATTTAGTTCTTTCTGGCATTCTTCTACCAGTCTGGATGTTACCTTGCGGCTGTTTAAAGCTGCAAGGGCTGCCTGGCTGAAAGTTAGTATGTTTATCCTATGAGTGTCAGTCCTTTGTTAATTCTGACACATTCTAAGATACCATAAATCTCTTCCTGAAATACAGAGGTATGTTCTCCTAGTGAGAAGGAACATCTTGTGTTTTTCATTTCACTATACACCCCTACTTTTGTCCCTTCCCCAGTCTGTGACCCGTCTGTGTACCAGGTCTCTCCTCGGGGAAACTTTAGTCAGATGTACAGCCACGTGCCGCAGTTTTTGATATCCCATGATGAAAGTTTTGTTAAATTTATAGTTGTTGAATGTTGTAATCATCTTTAAAATGGAGAACAGCCGTTTAAAAAGCGAATTAAGTTGTGCGGCTGTTTTTCAACATCAAAAAACGTGATATGTTCATAAATTATTTTCAACAAATGCCTCGTTCTGGAGAAGTGACAGATTACATTTTAGTTTTGCGTTGGAGAGAGCAGATGTTTTATGAAAATTGTAAAATAAAACATCGGTTGCCAGCTAGAAAGGCGGTGGATATAGAAATTTTTACACAATAAACGTTTTAATAATATTTTATGGACAAAAAGATTTTTAAAGTTTTTTTTTGTTTCAGGTATGTTAAAACACTCTACTAGGAATAAAGGGAAAACTCTTAAATCCAGTGCAGGTAATCATATATTAGAGCTGGTTTTTCGTAGATTTTATAGTACATAGTTCCGTTACCCCAAATGAAGATTGATATTATTCATAAAACATTAACTAGCATGCAATTCTTCTAATTTCTACTGTCATTTAGTAATAATAAATAAAAAAACATTTTTACATTCCCAACTTTATAACCCCGAAGCTCTCAAACAAAGGGCGTACGGGAAAATAGTATATTATGCAATGAGCACAAAATGATGCCCATTTTGTTGCGAATTACATCCTATACTTTTTCTATGACAACATATCGTTAGCGTTTAATACATTGCAAAAACTTTGAAAGAAATAAACTGATTATATTGCATTACTCCGAATTCGCCGCAAATGGGCTTTCTATCAGAATTAAAATATAGATTGCAGAGATATGTAGATATTTTCTTTATTGCTATTTCTAATAGGTACACGGGAATAGAAGCCTATGAAAATGGTTTTATGGGAAACAACTATGAAATTACACGTTACCTACTAAAACTTTGACAAAAACGATCTGCTGACATTTCATCAATTTGTCGCTGGACGTCATAATTTGACAAGCCGTAGTCGTCGTAATTATATGTTGCTTTCGTTTATTTGGGCTTCAAGTACTTGTGCGTGACGCCTCAGTCGTCACGACTTTTAAGCAAAACGAACACGATTTTTTAGGATCCTCAAAACCACCTAACATGTGCCAATGCAAATGAATTTCCTGTGTTGTTAGAAAAACAGTTTTCAATTATAATGTTTTCGATAATAAAATTTTGCATATTTAGATATTTTTAGTAAGGTTTAAATCGTAATCGGCACAATCTTAACCTTTAAATAAACGTCAAACCGGACAAACGTCAAATATTCAATGTCCGTGGCTTGAAGCTCATACTTTTCGGTATGTGCTTGAGGGGTAATAAACGAACGGAATTCAATCACTACAAGCTGCTACTAGCAGCCAAAAGTGAATAATCGAAAGCACATTTAGAGTGAAGTTAGACCTAACACGAAATTTTCCATTTCGCATTTGTTGCTTAGCAACTTGCCTAGCAGCCGATGCAAAAATGAAAATCTGTACAAAATGTGCTTGTTTATGATTGAAGTTACGTGAAGTTAGGGTTATAAAATGAGCATTTATCAAGGTTGTCATAGAAAAATTATATAATTATTTTTATTCTCTCTATCATCTCCCAAGTTTTTGGTACGAAATCTCTATAATCTATTTAAGAATATTTTAGTGAAATATTGAAAATTTTAACTACTTCCATCAATGTACCTCAGTTAAAGCAAAGTAGATTAACGTTGCTCTTCCATCTTTGGTAACAAAATGTGATTTAAAATTCCGATTTTCATTAAAGGGACAGAAAGAGATAGAAGGAACTGCAAAATGTTTAAAAGACTAACTTGACAATTTAATGGGTTAGAAATAATCGTTTCGGAGGCACTGGAGCACATCACTCTTTGTGTTTTCTAATAGCTAATTAAGACCTAATGGCTATTGACTGGTCTATCAGTGTTTTACTTAGTGGTGCAGTATTCCAGTCTCTTGTTTTAGAGAATTTTCACAAATTCTTCATTATTTCGTTTTAGTTAAAGCATCATTGATTCCAAGTAAAACAAATATGTATTTTATAATTAATCCTTAATAATAGGAGCGTGTCTTTTTCAAATATGATTAAGGGCCGGTTTTACAAGAGAGATTTATACTAGGTATAGTTATTCTGGGAATAAAGTTATACCAGAATTTATACCTAGAATAAAACAAGTTGGTTTTACGATGCTTTTTTACATCGGTATAGCAATTCCTATATATATAATTCTTACAAACCGGTGTAAAAAAGTATCATAAAACCAACTAGTTTTAAACTAGGTATAAATTCTGGTATAACTTTATTCCCAGAATAACTATACCTAGTATAAATCTCTCTTGTAAAACCGGCCCTAAATATAAGATTTATTCTAATAAAGAATATAAATTATTGATATTTCATCAAGTAGACAAAGATGTTAGAAAACAGAGTATTTCTGAGCGTTTTTGACCTATTTCGAATCGGATCAGAAATGGAAGATATACGTTGTGTTGCTGTACATCTGTATTTTTCAAACCGTTTTCAAATTCAAAATGGGACAAAATATTGTATGTATGTAATTGTCCCAAACAAAGATATTTTGAGTTGTGTCACTATTCCATATGTCTTGAGTATTAAACAATTTACTAAATTGGAAAATAACTTGACATAACCTCAAACAATGTTTGTTATCGATTAATTTTCACAAGGAAATAATAAACTGGTTGCTTTGGCGTTATTCTTTTTATAATTCCAAGATCAACGTTGGATAATAAATGTTATAATTAAATTAATTTAAATAAAGACTCATAAAGCACAAATGTAATAAATTTGCGTTTGTGCTAAAACTGGCTATCATTTTTATTTCTCGGTTATTTCTTAACATGAACACCTAACTGGGTCATACGGTACACGAAAAATAAGAAAAAACACGCAAACTTAAAGATTTATTCTTTTTTTAAAAGTAAAATATATATAGAGGTACCGATTTACTGCTATTTTTACCTTGCAATAAAATACTTTGCATCAGTTTTGAAACTGTTATATTTTTATTTATATCAACGTCAAATATGTCATGGAAAGAATGCTTTAACCTTTTAGACACTAGAAACTCTATAAATTTAGTGGAATTATCATTCAGATGGTAGTACAGGGGTATAGAATTCCCATGCCAGATTTATTTGAACCAATTTTGGTTTTAACGTAATCTCCAGTTGCTGACCAATTGTAAATTTAGTTATTTAAATAATCCGATCAAACTTTTCTTCCTTGCAGTTTGCCACGATTTCGATACAAGTACGATAGGCGTGCGCAGACTTTTTTCAATTCAAAAATTATATAATGTATTTAATGATATATTGAGGAATTGGAGTGGACCGATTAGGATGGGCCATGGCTCACCCTGCCCCCTGTAAGCACGCCTATGACAAGTACAAATTTTTTGATCTCTTCTTTGGTGATTCAATTTAATCGGATTATTTAACAAGTAATTAAGAGTTATTTCAATTTCAATACACAGTTGAATTCCTTCACATATAATAATTTAGGATTAAGCAGAAAGATTACTCAGTCGATAATGATGAATAAAATTATTAACATTTCACCTGGAACCGGCGTTAATATTTGTGTATATCGGATACCGAAAAGGTGAAAATTACTTAAAATATGAAATTTCCGGTGTGTTTACAAACAGAAGTGTTTGTGTTTAACTGAAATAAAATCGTGTAATGTTTGAATTTACGACCTGTTAATCCGATAGGGCTATTTTTTTAATAATTCTATATTTATTATTTAATAGCCAGAGAACGGAAACTTCCAGGACCGTCTTTTTAACTTTACAAAACATCAAAAATTTTGTAATAATGCGATGAGCTGCAGCTCAACATTATCATGTGCGTGCTGCATGGGTAACGATAAGGAGTTAGTTTATTTGTAACATCCCTTCTGTTAAAGGCGAGCGAAACAATTTTTATAGAGGGTCAATTTATTTATAAAAACTTCCTTCCACCATAGACGTGCGATAATATTTTTATATGGGATTGATTTATTTGTGAAATTTTGCATACTGTGTCTATACTATATATACTATGCATACTATATAGATGATGTGAGATTTCGTTTTTAACGAATTTTTCTAAAAATAACAAACCTCAACTTCATAATCACCCTCTTCGTGTAACTCGCTACTTCGCATGAGTTTTCTCGCAATTGAATGTTGAATGCAATTCAGGCCTAGACGGTTTGGCTTCTGCTGAGGTTCTTCAGACAGACTTGAGGGATACTTAAATACTCGTTCTCCTTTCATTTCTCATTGCCTTTCTCTCTCTTGCGTATTTTAAATTTTCAAATAGAGTTTGAGAAAGGGTTGCAAGAGGGAAGAGAGAACCGATATTTATCACGCTCTCGAAACGTTAACTGCATTGGAGGCTGGAGGAGTCGTAAGTGGTTTATTAAGATAAACAAAGCAGAAATTGTAGTCAAAATTATCGGGATTGGGGATGGTTTTGGTAGTTTTTAACTTTAAATTTGCCTAATACACGCAGAAAAGTATGAAAATGAAAAATACTTCGGAAAAGATCGATAAACATTCGTTGAGGTGTAATAAAATTATGAAACTCTTGAATTTCCTGCTTAGTGCTGTTGTTAATAAATATTTCATTCAATTGACTGAATCAAATGCACTTTTTTGAACACAAAGAAACGAATACCCGTTGTAAGTTTTGGTCTTGAGTCAATCATTTGTTGGAATACATCAAAAGGAAATATCTTGGAACGAAGCTTACCTCTAAACACTTCCTTAGAGCAGTTTCATTAAATTTTTATAGACCGGTGGATTCAAAACGGAATTCTTTGTATTTGGGAGTGAAGCAGCGGAGCGAAAAAAAAGTTCCGAATGAACTTTTTCAAATTTAAAAACAATTACTCTGTAAAATAATCAATTTCAGTCCCTACGTAAACACAGACTCGACTCTTAAGAGCTGAACATTTAAAAACTGTTAACGAGGAGAAGGGAGAAAGAGAGACAAAGGATTGTTTATGTCGCTCCCAGCATGGAGGCCTCGAAAGAGGGTTAGATGGAATTAATTCGACCATCATTTTCCTTGAGAGGATCTTCGGTATGGTGGTAGAGTGGTAAGAGCGGGTAGAAAAGGGTAGAGAATTGTCGGTAACGAGTTTTTGATTACGCAGTTTATCTTCATGGTGATTGGTCTCCAGAAATCCTTGAATTTTAGGTCATAATTGATTTTCGCCTTTTTAATTAATATTTGATGATTTCTTATTACAGAAGCTCTATAGAGCATTTTTGATTTCGGACGATTGTTGATTTTTTTAAAGATAAAAATTAATCAATATTCCCAGGATTTGTATCTAAAGGTCAAGCAGGGTTTTCAATCTTTTCTTCTAACTCCATCTCAACACTTTTTTTATCAACATTTATCCCTGTTTAATTAGTAATAAAATATAAAAGATTAAAGTAGACATTATCCCGGTTAGCGTTCTTCCTCTACATTAATAAATAATTTATTATTTTTACGGTTTCGTGTAACCCAACAAAAAAAAAAAGAATACGGTATTTCCTTTTTAGAAAAATCCCCAAACATATTCAGAGTTCTGTTGAAATCAAAAAGGGGGAATGTAAAACATCCTTAAAAAACAAATTGCGTTAATATTTGCATTCCATATTCCCAGAGACGCGCTGTGCATAAACAGGCTCAAAAGGTAGATACCCGTACATCCTCATACAGAGGTGGAGTTAGGAAAAAAAGAATTCTATTTTATCCTTATTTTTGTCAATGTCTACATTGGAAATATTTTTTGGGAAGCCAAATGGACTCTCCTGATAAAGGTACTGTCCATTCAAAAGTTGCTAAGGTATCTAGCACTATTTGAAGATGGAGCTGTTGTCAGTTTTTTGAGCATATCTCAAAAACACCGTAATCTACAAACTCTAAACATGGCCTAATGTCCATGCCTTTTAATAATTCTTGAATTGTGTCCAAAAAATGTTGAAACCTGAAAAAAAAACATCTCATTTTGGATACGTTCATTGCCTACTCTCCACCGTTCGGTTACGACTGTGTGAGTACACACAGTAAACCCGTATAGATTTACTGAGATACGCATTGAAAGGTAAAGAAAAACTCCCGGTATAGGTAAAAGGAAATATATAGACGACAGCATTGAAGGAACATCAGTTACGCAGATAGAATGCACAAGCAGTTCCTAAGCGGTGTACGTGTTAGTCGAAGAACTGGTACAGTATCATGAAAAACTTGTGGGAAAGAGTTAACTGATAGTTCTTTCTATACCAGTTGCTTTTAGTTCCAATCCGATGACTAATAAATTTTTAATTTGGCACGGTGTTTAAGCTCCGGGTCATCATAATATAAAACGTCTATTATACGAGGTACGGCTAAAAACAACTTGAGATAGAGTTACCTTGAAATTAATAACCAGGAATCGAAAAATTCATAATTTATTATGATGGTTATTTTATTGGAAGAGGAGAATACTTAAACTGTGGATAAGGGTTACTAAAAATAGTCATCTACGATCTTTATACAGGGTGTTGTGTCTTTATTTTTTATATTTGGTACACTTGTTTATCGATCACAGCCCAATTGAAGCATACAAATCCAGGTCTGCATTGAGAAACCGTTTTTTAAGCGATTTAGCGACTAAGTAATCGTCAAATATTCTCGATAAAAGCCAGTCAGGAAAAAACTGAACAAGCCAGCTCGGTGTAGTCGAGCTTATATGAATTTTATACAGGTGGCAATGCCT
The DNA here is from genome assembly GCA_910591675.1 of Galerucella calmariensis. Taxonomy (NCBI): domain Eukaryota; kingdom Metazoa; phylum Arthropoda; class Insecta; order Coleoptera; family Chrysomelidae; genus Galerucella; species Galerucella calmariensis. Next base: position 262,551 of record CAJUYG010000052.1, on the reverse strand, counting down.
TTAGAAACATCACATTTATAAATGATAGGCTCTCGGTTATTATTTGTGCTTTATGACTGCCAACACTATATATAAATCCTACGAAAGATGAAAATTATTATCCAATTATGACAAAAATCCCGGTTTCCATCAAATAATGGTTTTATAGGAAAATAACGCCTAACCGATAATGGATTTTCCGGAGGAGAAAAATATCTTTTGTCTGCTTCTTTGTGTTATTTTTGTTTGAGAAAATAAACTGTTTTGTATAGCATTTTCTCGTTGTAAGGGGTTTAAATAAAGTGGTTCTAAGAGCTCTGTTACTGAAACATATATTATGCGCAATAAAATATTCTATTAGAAGGCAGTTTTTGGTTTTGACAAGTTGAACAAATAATCTTAAATTTTATCTACTTTATTACATTCTCCAATGAACAAAAGCTAGGTGGATGTCAAAATTTGGTAAGCGTTTTTCAGTACCTCGTATTATGAATTCTCGATGTAGGCCAAGGGCCGGGTATTTTTTGTAAAAAATGTACGGGAACAACTATTTTTTCCTTTGAATATGTTCAGGGGTGTCCCCTGAATATAAATCCAAGTTTGCGTCATGGGGGGCTTCACTTCAGCCGCCATCTTGAAAAACACGTTTTATTAAATATCTCGCGAACCGCGCACGTGGAATGATAGAAACCATCTCATTGAAATATTTTTCCAAAGGATCATTTATTCGAAACTTTTCATTCAAATCTATTCCAAATAATACAGAACAAAGCACTTTTCTTTTGTAATAAAAATAATATCGAGAAGCAAACAAAGTTTATTTTTCTTTAGCCAGAGGGTCCATTATCCATAGGGCGCGGTATATTCTTCGAATGGCCTGGAAACAAGTAAGTGATAGAAAAGTGGGCTCTTGAGGACGATGCGTCTCAAGCGGAGGCGAAAAAGCGAATGTAAATAGGATTCCACCAGGACCGGAAAGGAAGACACTTCCCTGGATACATTGCTCGAGGCTGGTGAATTTGTTAACTTAGACGAGAGAGAACAGTATTCTAAATTTTTTTGTTGTTGTTGTTGGTTCCAAGAATATTTATTTTCAAGCTGAATATCGATTACAGGTTACATTTTATAACCTGGAATAGGAAATTTATTCCACAAACTACTGTATATCTATGTACGAGGATGTATTAATATCCAGTTAGCCTAGACCAGTTCCATGCATAAACAAAATATTGCGTTACCATAGCAACGAATAATAACTTATTAGTGACAGTGTCAGTGTGAAGTTGGACGTCAAAAAAGTAAACTAGAGTTACGCAATAAATTAAAAGAAAAAAGATGTCCACCGAAATTGTGAAAATCGAAAAGTTGGAGTATCGAGCCATCATCAAGTACCTGTATTTAAAAGGGTTAAGAGGTAAGCGGATTTACAAAGATATGCTTAATACCCTTGATGATCAATGTCCTTCGTCCTTTCCAAGACCTAAGAAGTTTCATGTCCAAAAATCTGCTGGAAAAGTTCTTGCTTCAGTTTTTTGGGATTGCCATGGAGTAATCATGATTGATTTTTTGGATAAGGGTAGAACAATAACCGGAGATTACTATTCGATATTACTGACCACTCTTGCATTGCATTTTGAAATTTTAGTTTCACGTATGCCAAGACACCAAACTTTAGTTTATGAAAAAAAATCCATCGCATAATGATCGGCATACCTGCTGCGTGCAACTTAAAGGCTGGCACACACCCTTAAAAGTGTAACAAATTATAATATTACTAAATAATATTATCGCGTATGCCCTTTTGCAATTGTCCCTTTTTTGGCCTAAAGTGCACAGATGTCGAAGGCATACAATAAAAGTAGGCCGTTTGAAAAATATATAATTTCTTATGTTAATTACACTTTGCAATTTCAATTGAATGTGAAAATGTCATTGCCAATACCCTTCCAATCGATACAGGTGTATACAGGTGCCAATATACTTATTCTTCGACATCTGTGCACTTTAGGCCAAAAAAAGTCCAAATGCAAAAGGGCATACGTGATAATATGATTTAGTAATATTATAATTTGTTACACTTTTAAGGGTGTGTGCCAGCCCTTAAGTTGCACGCAGCAGGTATGCCTATCATTTTGCGATGGATTTTTTTTCATAAACTAAAGTTTGGTGTCTTGGCATACGTGAAACTAAAATTGCAAAATGCAATTTTTCATTGCAATAAATAATTAAATTATCTGTCGTTTCCCCCACGGGCATATATTTATTTCGTTTGATTGCAAAATTACCGAATCTCAAGGAGGCATACGTTTAACTATCATCACGCTTTTTGCAGCGGGCTGACGGTCTAAAAGACGCGGAAAGCTATCCAAAGGTGTTTTGTTTTTGCATGACAACGCCCCTGCACACAAATCTCATGTTGCCATGCAAAAAATTCGTGATTTAGGGTTTGAATTACTAGAACACTCCTATTATTCACCAGATTTGGCTCCCTCCGACTATATGTCAACTGAAAAAAAATTAAATAGGTCGTAAATTTTCTTCCAACGAGGAGGTAATAAAAGCTGTGGAGGGTTTGCAGATCAAGAAGAAACATTTTTTTTGAAAGGTCTAGAGCCGTTGCAGGTTGTTGAGTAATAAAATATTTTGACATTGAATTTTTGTTTGGTTCTATAGTAGGCTAAGAATTTTTCAATATACATATGTATGTATGTGATGTATGGGACCTTCCAGCCGCTCCGCGGTTGACATAAATTCCACTAATAGCTCATTTAGTTCTGTTTCCTGGAGTAGGAGGAGTTTGAACTTCTTGAGATGTCCATTCAGGCCTGCGAAAGGGTTCTGGTCCCCAAAATGGTGTTTCATGAATTGTGAAGTCTGATCATGGTGTTGGTCAATATTGAACTGGCCCTGAATAAAAAAAGCGTAAATTGATGTGATTTCATGAAAATCCCCATCTCGAGTTCCCTGTTTTTATTGGTGTAGACCTTATCGAAATATTTTATTCAAATGGAGTAACTATATACCTATTTATAAATTATATAGTGGCACGCCATTGGTGAAGTTGTTTCAGACGCAATATGAACCAACTGGAAAGACTTAAGAAAGTAATTATTATTTTATTTTGGATGAGAGATATTTCTAGGAGTTTCTCTCTTTACTTTAAATTAATGAAGTAAGAGCAGGTCACATTGAAATAAAGTTATAGAGTACAATTACTAACTAAAACTTAACATTAATGATGCAAGGTATAATTAGTGAAATTAAAAATGAAATATACTATAAAAGGATACGAGGGTTCTTTTAAAGTTTCTTGAAGTTATAGTAATAGAAATTTTACTTATAATAACCGTTGTACTTTTTTGAATAATACTCGGTATATGTGCAGTTGGTTAAAATCTCAAATTAGTAGCCACCCTTAAAATTTTTCCGGGAAAATAAAAAAATATGCATAGCATTCTGGAGGCACTGGAGAACCTTCAAAGGGAAGGAAAAACGGTGAAGCAACAAAGCCCTCCTTCACATGAGGTTAATAATTTGGAAGTCAACGGGTACCGAGTCATTATGCCACTAAGAAGGGCCGTAATTAATTCCCTTGACACGCCACTCCGTACAATGGGCATTGTCCCTTCGAATAGAAGCTGCATAATTAATGAGTAGAAACGCCGCTTCTGCCTTAAAGTTCGGATGGAACTGTGTGCCATATATGCATACTTGGAACTTTAACTTTCTACTATTTTGAATTCAAATTGGGTTAAGACGGAATTATATACTCCCGTACATTATATTAATTCCCCTTTTTATCGATTATAATTTTCAATAGTTAAATTTAAATATTGTTGAATAATTTTTATCAGGAATAGGAATATCAACAGTTGCGTTAACACAGTTGATTTGATGATTCAGATATTTTCCTAGTTTGCATGTTTACAGTGAATAAATTACAATTTTTCATGGGTGAGGTTTGAGTCACAAACGCGAAAATTGAGGAAATAATAATTGAATATTATTCATAATATAATAGTTGACAAAATATTTGTATGGCAAAAATTTCATTCAGCGTTGTGGAATTAACAACGTAAAACTATGATAAGGAAACGACAAAACCCATCGTAGATTAAAATAAAAGCCACAACGGCATAATGTATTCCAAATAGTTTTGATATCCCGAGTCTTCCAGCTCGATAAGAATACAACCATAAATATGTTGTTTTTGCATCTCATTTCCCGGTAGTGCACAAGACATTTAGCAAGTTGTTTGTCCATGTTATCTAGACATAAGCTTTGAATAACTAAAACATCAACCGCTCCAGCATAATAAGATCGTTATTCTCTTGTTTTTGTACTCGACAAAACATGTACAATTAAACAGTGACGCAATGTTAGCAGCTCGTATTGTACTCCATATATTACTACAACTCGGTTATGTGTTCAGATGCAAATTACATGCTCGCTCACAGCCAATATAATGTTATATATCCGATGGACATCTAGTATAACGATATATAGTAACACATAAAACTTTAGGGACCGAGCGGGACTATATTTGGAAAATTCATAACTCAAAAGCAAGAACAAGTTACATTTTGTGGTTGAAAGCTGCTTGGAGTTTATTTGAAAACCATTTTGTTTGGTTCATGGTTCCCGAGTGCCTTGCCTTTTAAGTATTTTGGAAACATCTACACACCATTTGTGATCACGGATAAACCAGAAATCTGTTGGAAATCATCCTTGTTCTTGTCTAGTTTTTTTAGTTTCACTAGGCGTTCCACCACCAGGCTTAGAGTCCCTCAGCTCCTCAGCCTTTAGGCTTTTTGTGTTCTTACTCAACAGTCTTTTTACTAAGTCTTTCCTGGAGAAATTCTCGCTTGCAGGGCTGCAGAGTTATTCAATATCGCAAGTTTAAAGTTTCTGGATACGAGCGTAATCTTCAAAGGGCGCTAGCTCCCTTAGTAGCATATCTAGTTTGCGCTTAGAAAGATAGTTGCCCTGTATAAGAGACCTGTATAAAAACCGATAGGGCCTAGGCAAGCAAAACATTTTCCGGACCGTTTTTCGCACAAAATACAAAATTCGCGTATTTTTTGGGGTCGGAAAGATCTCCAAGAAAGAGGGCATTCTTGAGCGATTCAGAAAAAACACTATTATGAAAAATTATACCTCAATTTAAGGATAGAAAATTTAAACAATTAGTTCATATTATTGTAAAATAGTGCTTGAACTACAAAAGTTTTTTTCAATTTTTGTCTTTAGGATTTGCCTCCTTTAATAGGCCATTTATCATGGTTTAAAATCGTATTTTCTATTTCTGTAGTGGTAACACCAGAGATTAGTCGTGGAATACTTAAATTGCCCCGTTTATGAGCTATTTTTATAAAAGTCGTAGCTTTCAAGTGAAGTTTTTATATCTTTCATGAATAATTACCTAAGACTTCATCCTCAGAACTATTTCGCTGAGAAGGAAATTAAAATAATTTATTTTAAAAGAGTTGCTGCTGTGGTGAAGTGTGTGTCTGGAAAGAAATTATTCAGTTGTAGCTTGATAAATAAGAAAAATGTCTTGTACTTTGTTCCAGAGTATTATCTCTGGCAAAGCATAGCACTCATTTTGAGTATTTTTCCTTGGCAAGTGAACCGAACTAGAGCACTACACGTCAAGAAGTAGGATTCGGCACCAATTGATAGTTTATTATACACAAAGGGGGTGAAGACTATTATTATTGACCAAACACGAAGATTATTTCGCGAGTGGCTTTGCCCCCAGCGAAATAAGGTGCGAGGTTTATAAATGTCTTCAACACCTTGGTGTATATACAATTTTTTCCACTACTAGCCAAATTTAACACAGAAAATTGAAGAACGTGTCACGGGACACACGGTAAGAACTTTAGTTCCTTTTAAGCAATCATAATTTTTTTTTGAATCAGTAAATAAATTCACATATATTAATACCTATAAGAATTTATTTTACTTTGGATGTAACTTCATTTAACAATCCATATATAATCGATTATTTCTAATCGATCAATAATCGATTATTATCAATTGATTAATAATCGATTAATTTTGATCGATCATCAATTGATTAATAATCGAATATCAGCAATAGATTAAATAGTCGATTATCAACACTCGATTAATAATCGATGATCAACAATCGATTATCATTAATCGATTAACAGCAATCGATTAATAATCGTTTTTCAACAATCGATTTATAATCCATTATCAACAATCCTTCATCAACAATCGTAACGGTCATATCTTTTTTTGCCGCGACCCCCGGTCGCTCCAACCTAATGTAAAGAACTTAAGTTCTAATAAAGTTCTAAAAAAGATCAATCTTGCAAAAAATTATGGAATTAATGGTAAAAAATTTATCCGAATAAATTTAAGAATATCACCAGCATTGCGAATACCAGGTTTGCAAATAATTTTAATGTACCATCGGTGGTTCAGTGGTAGAATGCTCGCCTGCCACGCGGGCGGCCCGGGTTCGATTCCCGGCCGAAGCATATGAATCGCTGCTTTGTAAACGAGAGAGAGAGAGGTTCAAGGCACATAACGCAGTACGTAACGTAACGTAACGTTACGGTCAAATCTTTTGCGAATTACCCCCGGTCGCTTCGCTAACCTAACGTAAAGAACTAAAGTTCTAAGCAATCGAAAATAATTCACAAGCGCACCATGAGAAGAGTTTACTCCGTCGTCTGACTGATAAGTACACTGTCAGTTTTCGATATATTATGAACGTACTCGTTATGTCATCAGTCATTTTTGGTTGAGCGCGAATTTTAAACTAATGGCATTTTTATTCAAATAATTTTATCTTGATAATTAATTTCAAGCAGCAAATATGTTAAGGACAATCTCCTGGGTATACAAAATTATGTTGCACAAGTTTTTGTTGAACTACTATCCCTGAATTCTCAAAATGTTTGAATTTGTCCATTATTGACCAATGTTAATAATAAAAAAAAATATTAACCACTAATAGAGAAATTAAACTTCTCAGTTGGCTAGAAAAAGCAATCATTGTCAACTTCACAGCTTATGGTTTTAAATGAAACTAACTGTTTCTAAATGACTCCACAATATATTTGTAAAAATGTGTAAATTGCAAGTAAATTATTGACAATTGTTTCGATATAAATATCATCGTCAGAATGACAGAAGTAACTTCTGTCATAATTTACTTGCAATTTACACATTTTTACAAATATATTGTAGAGTCATTTAGAAACAGTTAGTTTCATTTAAAACCATATGATGAGTAGATTCCACGAAGTGAGGGTTTATACAGTTAACTCAACTTCACAGCTAGTAGTGGAAAAACGATTTTGTGATTATATTGGACGCCTCCAGCTTATAATCAAAATGAAATCAATAAAATAGGACCTAAAAGCTGGATGAATGACATGTTACGAGTACAGTGAATATTAACGATCCGTTTCAACAGAAGGTGAACATTTTGATTCATCATCTCATTGGAAAAAATTCAATTTTCCTTATTACTCCTATTCAGAGCTTACATATTTTCACGGTAGTGAAACGGCACGAGAAAATTTATTAAATAAACTCACAATGCATGCACTGACTGCCTATATGTTATATATATATAGGTATATGTACAGATTTTTGCTCATACTCGATACTCTTTTTGTTTGTCTGAATACTGAACTCGACTCAAGTATTTCTTCTTATTTCCTCACCTTCCTTATTCGGAGGTAGAATAGAAACTTTTAAAATATATACAAGGCATTCGAAATTTAAGCAGAATGACTATGTACATATAAGAATCAATAAATAAATTGGTGTTTTAACAATTTTAAGTAAAAAATCAGCTAATCACAGATTATTTGGTAAGATCCGGCTCGAAGGACCAATAAAAGTGTGTAATACTTTAGTATAAAATTTAACAATTGTATCACCCTTATATTATATGTCGACGTTACCTTACACGGTAACGATTCGAAAGTGAAAAACTGGAAGCTTCACGTTGCCGAGTTATGTGCTAGGAAAAATATGTTTTCAAAGGAGCGCCAATATCTTAGAGTAATCAATAACGGAGACTACGTTTGACTAATATTTGCTCGAATAACTTTGCTTACGTTTCGGTGTTTATTTACTTCCCGAAAAGAGACTGGCTCTAATAACTTGCTTTTAAAAGCATCTGGAAAATATCTTTTGAAATTGTGCCGTCTTCTGTAAGTTGGTATGGGGAAATTATATTTCAGTTAGGAGTGTAGCGAAAAAAATTGAACTATAATTTCCATTGTATTACTTACTCGTATTTTTTAGAATAATTCAATAGCTATTTATGTATCAAGTGAAGAAAGTAGTACTTTGGCAGTCGAGACAGAAAGATGCAATCTGTGGAGACTATCAAACGACTTTCTGCTCGAAATCCATACAAGATTTTTTCTTCAATTACACCAAAATAAAATTAATTGCCATTGTTTGTACATAGCAGTTTCCAGATTGCAGTTTCGTGTTCCTATGTACGTAGGCAACACTTATTACATTAATGTCAGATATTTTTTAGATTTCCCTATTTCTCATTAAATTATTACGGAAAATAGTGTTGGATGCTTTAGCATATTAGAAAATCAACTAAAATATCTATTTATTCTACAGTTCATATTAAAATAACTACTAGCTCCCTTTTATCTATAAATAAAATGAGGCGTGTGCCAAAGCTACTTTCTGCTTAAGAGCGCCAATAATGTCAAAATATGACAGCTCGCGGAAAACACCAACTTTGCAGTTGCTTTTCAAGGCACACAAGACGACTTTCGATAGTGGTCGTAGAAAAATTATTTTTTTTATGAAAATTCTTTCAGAAATGTTCTTATTCCACACATAGATACAAACATTTTACTTTTCATCCAAGATGTTGGATATGTTGTGAATATTCGAAGACAAAGCTTCCGGAATATTACAACTGTATCAAATCCGTTGTCATGGCTTATCCAAGATGAAACCTATTTTGTCTTATTGCGTTTATTTCTATATTCTATGTCCAAAGAAAATACCTTGTTGCAGATATTGTATTCTTTTGTGGAATATGTGGCCCAATTTACTATGCTCGGCTTTGTGTTTTCCGTTGAGGTGGCATTTTGCGAATATTTCCATATTTCCATTGTTTTTCAAATCTTTTAGATACTTCGCTTTGCTGTCCCGTTTATTTTCTTAACTTTAATTTGGAAAATCGCAATTATTCCTGACAAAATTAAATCAAAACTTTTTTTATCTAAATAAAACAGCCTTCTTGATCACCAGATTTAAACTTGTTATATTCTAAATCAAAAATGGTAAGCCATTTCCACTTCTATAAAAAAATCTCTAATTTATTGAAGTAGCAAATATGTCTCCTGTAAGGATATCGCCGTGCTCTAATTTTAAAAGTTGGCAATTAACACGGTCGTGTCTAGGAAAAGGTGTCATGTAAAACCGACTCACGTTTACTTTGACCTACATCGGTAGAAAAATAGCGTGAAAGCGATTAAAAAAGTGTCTAGAATTATGACGGGAGCTTGAAAGAAACGCCAAAGTCATTAGCAGGTCGAGACGTTCTCTGGAACACGGTTGTATCCCATTATACATGATATATGAAAATGGCCTTAGATACTAGAGGCTAAATATACTTTTTTTCTCAACTTCACAAATTATGGCCACAAAATCGTAACAAAAAGTTAAGAACAAGATAAACAACCTAACAAAAACGTGTGAATTTTTAAGGTAGTACTGTAGGCACCCTCACCTTTCCATATTAGGATATCCACAGACTTTAGTTTAGGCAGGTGACCATCTTCTCTCCAGTTGTCTCGTGGGTGTTGTGCACCAGGATTCTGAATTGTCTCTCCCTTGCGAAGAATCTACATTCTTCTTGCAAGAAGTCTTCCGTTAAAATCCTTAGTGCAGTTCCACTCTGGCTTAAGCATTCATTTGTTCTCAACTTAGTTGTAGCCTCCCAGGAGTATATTTGATATTCTAAGCACTACTACATATTTCCATCGGTCAGAACCTCTCGTCTCTTCGGCGATGCCTACTTCTTCCAATATTACATCGTAGCTGATACCGCAAAAGGATTCCGACTCCTAAACTCGCTAGTTCCTTGTGCACTCATCCTCAGCTTATTCCCTGGTACAACTTTTCCACTTCTTTCTAATTCCAGTTTTATGTAATTCTGTTATTCCGCCTCTTAACCACCTCTCTACTATCCCCTTTTTTGTTTTCCATGGGCTTCCTTTCCTGTTTATTCATTCCTGGTAGAGTTAATTTCTATATTTCCTTGGAAAGTCTGCTATCTTTCATATGACAAACATATATCATCCATTTCATTTGTTGTGTAAGATTTAAAAAAGTGATGGGTCTTGTCTAATAAATATAATGGAAATATAGGATTTTCACGATAAAAAGACGATGATATTATTTTTAGTTACTTTCCTGCTTATCAGAATAAATATTAATCTACCAACCGTAAATACAATTTTATCATCAACAGCCAGGGCAATTTGCAGCTAACGGGTTGGCAGAACTTCAAGACATTGACAGATCAACTGGTAAAATTCCTCAGTTTGTTATGACTTTTATTGACATTCGATCATTGTCTAATATTTACAAGTTTTTTGGTGCTTTTAAATTCATTGTTTCTTAAATATTAAAAAACAGTTATTTTCATACATAATTATTTAGGCAAATCTACAGTGTGTAGTTAATAAAATGCCGAAGCAGCTGAACAGTAAATGTCAAGAGATGGTAACATCTTTGTTAAGCTATTTTTAAGGAGAATGCGCTTCTCCCGCTTACTGCTGTAAGAGACGTAAGTAATAGTATTCGCTATTTTGTTATTATTAAGAGCTGTCAATCTAACATCAGACCAACTTTTCTAGTTTTCGTTAAGTATAGAACAAAACTACATTTTGGCAACATCACAATATTTTGTTTTTCAACGTCATCGTCTTTTTATCGTAAATAAACTATATGAAATATAACAGTAGTATACTAAGTAGTACCTCAAGTCAGTCCAAAAAAAATATTCTAAATTTGGAAATATTTTCAAAAGCACGGCACTGTCCTATCATTCTATATAGTAAAAACACCCGATAGAAACTTAATCATTATCTTTTCGAAGTTTGTAACTCAATTCCTGATGTACAAATGTATAATAAGAACATCTCTCTTAAAATCTTCGACTTACATATGTTAGAACGTCATGTCAAATCAAAAACCCGACAAAATTGTTCATAACCAAACCACTCAGTTGAGTTAGCGTTTTGTTTTTCCTGCTTCAACACTTATAAATTATAGTAAACACAAACATATGTTTCCGAAGAGACGTCAAGAGGAAGAGCGAGGAATATCTTTAATAGAAACGACCACCCGGCTAGCCCACCAAGAAATATGGCGGCCGCTGAACATGTCACACTCGAAATTTCATTTCCGCAAATGATGAAACTCTAAGCACTTTATGGATTTATGTGGGAAGTGCGCCAATTATATCAAGTTACATTACGGAATCGAGCTGGAACTAGACTGCCAAATTTATTTGGATCGACCAGTTTAACGGACTGGACTACAAAACGCTTATGTTGTCTGCGGTTTACAAGAATAAACTTCAGCCAGAACTTAAATTGAGAAACAAAACTCATTTTGATTTAGCTGTTTATTGAAGGAGATCTCAAGTACTAGACATGTCGTGCATTAAGATTGTTTGTATATGTCAGTGAGATGATTTGTTTCTTTGCTTTTCGTACCGTTTAAAATATTATTTGCATTTAATTACAGAAACAAGAATTGATACCTATGTTTCTTTGTGGGTATGTATTGAAAATGTAGTTACATTGACTAGTACGTTATTGGGAAATATAAATATATAAATTAAAACTGTCAATATAAAGTCTTGACTTTTGGAGATCTTGGAGGTCTTTGTTTTTGCAATTAACAATACTTTGCTTTGCTACTGCTGAAGTATAATCTAAGTTCCTTTTTGCTAACCCAACTCCACATAGCGCTGGATTCAATATGTTCTTGGAAAATAAACAAAACGAATTCATAATAACCCAAAATTTAAAAACAAAGTACTACAAAAGTGTTCATAGTATTGTACTGTATGTTGTACTTTAGGAATAATTTGATTAACTAATTTATGAAAATTTTTGTAATTGTGTCACTAATTCTACACAGATGCGACATTTGCAATCCAATGGACTTGATCTATTGTTGAATGTCTTTCTATGTATAGAATTGGTCAGGATGATTTCTCATTTGACGGTTTCTCAAGTCACCTTGAAGATCAGCAGTTGCCTACTGAAATAATACTTCAGGCCAAAGACAGGCAATAGTAGTTTGTACAACTAGTGCGCAAAGCGTCACTTTTCTCATGAGCGCAGAAGTTTGTGGCACGAGACGCAAGGCGAGTGTCCCAAATCTAGCCAGTGGGAAAAGAGGTTTGCGTACATGTTGTACACAATATTTTTTCTACAACCACATTTATTAATGAAAAATACAGTAATTTATATAGCTATTTTATTTAAACAAAAAGAACTTACAATATGGAAAGAAATAAAAAAATCAGTTGAATGTATAATTTATTGTAAAATTTGAACCTCAGGTGACAAATTTTCGGTTGCAGTTAGAGCCTTTTCGATAATATCTGGAGAGTATTTTCAATGTCCGAATTGGACAACTAAAAATGCTTAATAGGTTAATGTTTTTATAATTAATAAATTAAAATAAATAAATAAAATAAATAATAAAATAAATCGTTTACTTACTTTTGGTTTAAATTTGAAAGTTGTACACCAATAAGAAATTCACTATTAGGTTGATTTGTCAAAAAAGAGTTGACAGGTCATAGGTAGCTTTGTTTGACATTTCGGTACGGAAAAGTGCCATAGCGTGTATTTTTCGCATTACTTTTCCAACGGTTATCAAAAGAATTAAGAAAAGGCCTGCTTTGCGTATAAAAATTTGTGTAGAAATGCTTGCTTTGCATAGTGGTTGTAGGAAAAATGGTTTTCACGGCCTTCCGGTCACTACGCTAATTTGGTATTGGACCAGAGAGCAATTTTCATTGGGACAGTTCTTTTTAGAGCCTAGACAGAACTAGCTCCAACAGATAACCGGAAACTTTCTTGGATGTCTCTTATAATTTTTCTCAGTGTTGTATATCTAATTTTACTGTTTTACCAATTTAGTATGGTTCAATAAGAGATCAAGTTCAGTACACCAAGAGTACGTATCAAGTCATATAATCAAAGCCTTAACACTAATTTCAGTATTTTATAAGAAGCGCACTTGACTTATAATAAGGATGCTCTTAATTGTGATTATTAAGATTACTTTGTAGACAATAATTATTAACAATCAACGATTGTCTTTGCTTTGTAAATATGAACCCCAATAAACACACAAACGTGTAATATACGTTTATATGTGGTAGCAGACGTTGATTAAGCGTTACGGTTGATTTTCGCAACGTTACTTTCGAAACAATTATACAACCAAACGTTAATTCTACCTATAATTAACGTATATGACTCAACTCATCACTATTCACTACCGTTATGAAACGTGTCTACATCGTGCTTTCTCAACGTATATTCAATAAAAAGTAAAAAACATTATATAAACGTTGAATATAACGCTACTCAATAACTTGGGACTTTAAGAAACCTATATTCTACGTTTAAATAACTACGTTTATTAAACTTATTGGAAATTACGGTATTTATCCGTTGAATGAAGAACTTAGTAACAACTACATCCTTTGCGTTACCTTGAGACAACGTTTCTGATTGATTTTTACTCAACGTTGTTAACTACCTTACTTCACTCCCATTATGGAACGTGTCCTCATCGTGCTTTCTCAACGTATATTAAATCAGAAATGAGAACCATCACATAAACTTGAATTTAACACTACTCAGTAACTCGAAGCTTTGAGCAATCTATATTCTACGTTTAAATAACTCTTCTTTTCTACGTTCATTAAACTTTACAAGAATTAGCTTTTTGATCCATTGAATGAAGAACTTAATACCAATTAAATCATTAACTCCACCTTGCTACAACGTTACATATTACTTATTATTCAACGTTGTTGACTACCATTCTCCGCTACCATCACGAAACGTGTCCTCATCGTGTTTTCTCAACGTATATTCAATCAGTAGTTAGAAACATCACATAATAAACGTTGAATATAATACTACTCAATAACTCTAAGCTTTGAGCAACCTATATTCTACGTTTCAATAACTCTTTGTTTCTACGTTTATCAATCTTCATGAAAATAACGTTTATAATCCGTTGAACGAAGAACTTAAAAATAACTACATCATTGATGTTGCTTTGAGACAACGTTTCTAATTGCATATAATTCAACGTTGTAGACTACCACTCTGCTCTACCATTGTGAAACGTGTTCTCATCGTATTTTCTCAACGTGTATTCAACCAAAAGTGTCAAACAGTACATAAACGTTGATCATCCGGATCAAAGCAACGTGCATAATAATCTCTTTGGTAGACCACCTCACTTCAACATTTTCTCGTAGTGGTGTACCAACGTTGATACAATTATAGAAATATTACGTTGTTTCAATGTTTTTACTTCAACGTTTTTTATACGTTAATAATACCTACATAATTTATAAAATTCATGTTTCCTTTGCTTTTTACTCAATAATTAATTAAAGGAATATGTAATGTTATTGTTAACCAACCTTGTGTAAATACTAACTTCTTCGTCACATCTAAAGACAATTTATTTTGATAAAAGTAATATTATATATAAATATAAGTATTGAAAGTACATATTAGACATACGTTGAATAGATAACGTTTCCGCAACTTGATTGCCAAGTGTATTGCGTTGCATCGAATATAATGATTAAAAAAATCCACAATAACCAATATTTTATATCTATACCTCATTTTCTTGTCCTCATTGGTCGAGTTATTAATTTTTTAAAATATGAGACCCATGATTATAACTATACAGCATACGTGTATCAGTCATTCATCGAGGAAATTTATGCATATTCCTCATATATATGTAATTTAATCACTCTTTGGCAACGCTGCACGGTCAGTATGGTCTGTTGAAACGCCACTCGCCATAGTCGCCATTTTGCATTTGTTGAAGATTGTGTCTGCACGTGTTTGTTCGACTGTTAATAATTTGGTAAGTACCTTGTGATGTGTTAATGCACTGTAGAATATTAATTAATTTTTGCAGTTGACGTGAAAAAGGAATTTGGTGCGGCACCTGACGTACAGATAGCCGATGCTACGAAAGATTAACTAAAATTCGCGAAGAAAGGGATGAATGACGCCCATAAATCCAAACAACGAAGACATCCTTGAATCTCACTTTTAATTATAAATAATTTTTAGCAAGTGATTTTTAAGTTTAAAGGACTTTTGATTTAGTTTGTTTTTATAAATTTTGTATAGATATTATTTTTATGCTTGTTTTATTATTATATTTTTTCAAAAATATAAACATTTGTTTTCATTTTCAGGGCTTGTACAAAATCCAGGAACAACGAAGAAATATACATCGGGACGAAAATCGAAAAAAGGCCTTTTCGATTATTTTTCAAAAGCTATCTAATGACACCAAACTCGATTAACCTAACACTTCTCCTGGAAACAATAACCGATTTGAAATTCATTATTGTATCAAAATTGCAGACAATACCTTTGTACCGAAGAAACCTAGTATGCCGAAAAAATAGATCTAATCAAGTTTTTAAATTTATCCCTCTCTTTTCTAGGGGTAGGAAGTTGCCCGCTACCCCATCCTCTGGAGGTATAGAAGGTGGGTGGAGTTTGGTGTCATTTGTGAGCTTTTGAAAAATGATTGGAAAGTAATTTTTCGATTTTTGTTCCGGTTTTTATTTCTTATGATATTTCACCGTTTCAAGACTTCGTACTAACTCTGTATGGTATTCATTCTGAAACAACGGTGTTATTCCAATATTTTTCATGGTCCCCACAAATCGGACATCAACGTTGAAAATTCGTATTTCTGCAACGTTACATGGAAACCAAAAGAAATCGTTATAGTGACGTAGAATCTCACTGGATAAATAACGTTGAAAACCCGTGGTTTGGTAGAGTTACGTTGAAACCAAACTATAACGTTATATTTCAGTAGAGTTCACATTATAACAAGTATGTTTTCAACGTAAAAACAAATTTAACATCAACGTTATATATTCGTATATCTGTAACGTTACATCGAAACCAAAAAATATCGTTAAATTGAAGTAGAATTATAATGGATAAATAACGTTGAAAAACCGTGAATAAATCGAGTTACGTTGAAACCCAACTACAACGTTATATTTCAGTAGAGATTACATTATCAGGGGTATATTTGCAACGAGGGAATAACATTGAATTAACGTAATCAAGTAACGTTACCGTAAAACCAGAATGAAACGTATTTCCTAACGACATTTTGCCGTTTTTTCAACGATGAATGCTGGTGGCGTTACTTGAAAAATTCAACGTTTTTTTCGCGTATCTGTGTTTATTGGGACCGTATTAAATTGAAGATAATGAGCCGTCAAGCTGGTGGTGGTATTTAGTATTTTTTCACTGATTATATTTGAGATTTTTTATTTGTAATATAAAAATTAAAAAATGCAAAGGGTACATGGTTAATAATAGTTTTTGAAAAATTTATGATTAAAGTTTCAGAGATCATCGAAAATGATTGTGATGATACAGAGTGGATATAAATAGTTAACCTTTTAATTGAAAAAAAAAGCTTTCATTTGATTAAATTTTCATATTCATGTTTATCGTGAAATATTTCATGCTACCCATAAATGTGGAGGATGTTTTCGTAACTTATATCTGTTAACAATGTTTCTCATTCTTTATCATTTCCTTAGAAGTGCTGACCATTCAAATTTCTCATTAAGATTGTTCAAGCTGATATTGTTAATGAGAAAACTTTTCAAGAAATTTGTTCGCTTTCTATGGGGCTCGTTTCTTTTCTCTTTCTAGGCCGCAGTCTTTTAATTAGACAACTTTTTTCCTCTTTAGATAAAAGAGATAATATTCAACATTTGAAAAAAAAAAACAAAGCGAAAAACTCAATTTCTAGCCTATTTTTGCCGAATATTTTTTTCCGCTATTAGCTGTGAAGTTGACAATTATTGCTTTTTCTTGCCAACTGAGAAGTTGAATTTCTTTATTCGTGGTTGATAATTTTTTCTATTATTAACCTTGGTCAATAATGGACAAAATCAAATATTTTGAGAATCCAGGGATGCTAGTTCAACAAAAACTTGTGCAACATAATTTTGTTTTGTCAGTCAGACGACGGGGCAAACGTTTCTCGTGGTGCGTTGGTGAATTATTTTTGTCTTAAATTTGGCTAGTAGTGGAAAATTGTATATACACTATGGTTGAGAAGACATTTCTAAACCTCGCTGGTGCTGGTTAAATAATAATAGTATTCACCACCTTAGTGTATAATATACTATATCTTCATAATATTAAAATATATATTATCTATAAGTATTTTCCTTTGGAACGTTTATCTCTACACTATTCCTATAAAATACCTCTTAAAGAAAGTTATCTAAGCCACTTTGATAGAACTCTAGTACCTTAAGCCATTTCACACAAATACTTACAATAAAATTTTTTATCTTCGACGTCTCAAACTGAATCCTTTGAATAATTGTGTGTTAACTTCTTAAACTTTGACGAAAGTCACTAGAAAACCGATGCGCATATTTTATACTGTTCTGGACTAAAAACTTTTTCTCGTTTCCGTAAAAAGGAAGGAGCACTTATACTTTGCTCGGTTTTTTGTTTCTTATTTCTTTTCCGTTACTTTTCAATTTCACTTTGAACTTGTATGTGAGATATTGTTTCTTTAACTAACGCTATGGTTGAATTTTCCAGAAAGCTGTTCTTGGAAAAGAAGATTGTTTCAAAGGATTACTATCAAACTTGATTTTTTTCGAAAAGTTTCTCTTTCAACTCCAAACGCGATCATCATTAAACTAATAGGAAAAGAAGTTTAAAGAAAGTAAAGGTATAGTAAAAAAAACAAAAATACTTTCAAAATAGTTAATGGGATGGTAACTAAGTTATTGCAGTTATTTTTTTCAATTTCGATATTTCTTATGTCATTATTCCTAGCAGTTTTTGCAACATAAATCCTTTCTGTATAGTTACCACAAAATGTTTTTCGTTCATAAGACTTTCCAATAAAATGATTGTTTTTTCTCTTATTGTTTTGGGAATCAAACCACAATAATGTTTTTTATTTTTTATTTCGACGTTTCGGTAGCGTTCCAGCTACCGTTGTCAATATTAACTAGTAATAAAATAATTTTTGGTCTCTATCTGACACAACGAAAAAATATGACAACTGGACAATCAATAATATTTTGAAGTTTAAGACTACAAAACTTTGTTGTCAAATTTTATTATGGTCCATTCATAGTAGATCACACTTCTGGTAAAATGTGAAATAAAATATTTCATTTTATGACATTCTAACGATATGATAGTCTACTAGGAATGGAATCCAGTGAAGTGCACGTTCCAAGAACGGTTTTTATTGGGATAGCGCTTTTTTTAGCTTATTTTGGAAATGTTAATAAAACGCGTTTGTTGTTACTTTTTTGTGTATGTTCATTTTTGTTTTTAAAACTTGTATAACTCAGTTTGGTGATTTTGTGTATTGAAGTGTGTATCGATTAACAACTATTCCAATGATAAATCATAAGAAAACCTGGATAAAAACTTATGATGCTATCCTGATAACGCAGGTAATTGATTATTGGAAATTTCTCTTCCTAACATTGGTAACCAAATTTGACTACATTCGGATGAAATACTAGCTACACATTTATCTGCATTTAGTTGTATCAAAGCACTTTATTTGATTTTTCGTCTTTTATTATTGGGCTCTTTCAATATTATTTTTGTCGAATCCCATTGAATTTTATGCCCCTCTTCCCAAGCATGTTTACAAATACCTGACTTAAAGAACTCCCTATCTTTGATGTACTTTTTATGTTGACTTATTCGGATTTTCAATGGTCTAGATGTTTCACCTAAATAGAATTTGTCGCATTCACAAGATATCTGATATATGCAATTTTTTGAAGATTGTTCTCCATTTTTTGGTTTCGTTTTTGTTAAAATAGATCTCAAAGTATTGTTTAATTTAAAGCTGGTTCGAATATTAAATTGATTACCAATTTTCCTAATTCTTTCTGACAAACCCCTAACATACGGTATTGTCAAGTTTTTAAAAATGATGTTAGTTGAATTATTAATATTATTGTTATTATTATGGGGTATTAACAATGAGCCTTTCTCTATATTCTTGATTTCTTTATTTACAAATTCTGCCGGGTAATTATTGGCATTTAAAACATTTTTCAGTAGAGTTTTCTCCTTTGTGAACTGATTATCATTAGAACAAATGATTCTGGCCCTATCGTATAAAGATTTAACTACCCCTTTTTTAACGCTTATAGCATGATTTGATTCAAAATTCAAATACCTATTAGTGTGTGTTGGCTTCCGATAAACACTTGTTTCATACCCTGTAGGTGTTTTATTGATAAGAATATTCAAAAATGTTAAAAAAGTGTTATTTTCAATTTCAATTTTAAATTTTATAGATTTTTCTCCTTCATTTATGTTTATTAAAAAATCTTTCAGAGATACTAAGTCATAAGGCCATATTGCAAAAATGTTGTCTACATATCTCCACCAGACAATTGGTTTTAATTTTTGATTATTAACTATTCTGGCTTCAAAATGTTCCATGCAAATATTTGATAGAATTGGTGAGAGGCAAGAGCCCACGGCAAGACCAAAATTCTGTTCATAAAAACCATTATTGAACTGAAAATATGTTTTTGTTATACATAATTTTAATAATTCTATTATTGCTGCTACGCTCAATTTGGTCCTTTCTGTAAGGGTCTGATCTATTTCTAATTTTGATTTGACAAGTTCTATTGTTTTCTGTACCGGTACATTTGTGAAGAGACTAACTACATCAAAACCATAATAAGTCTATGATCAAAACTGACCAAATAATGGCTTTTGTTGAACTTTAAATCTGATAGTTTTTCTAAAAAATGATTGCTATTTTTGATGTATGAATCAGTCTGTCCTGCGAGGGGTTCAATTATTTTCAAAATTTAAAAATTATTTTATTAATTTTATTACTAGATAATCTTGACAACGGTAGCTGGAACGCTACCGAAACGTCGAAATAAAAAATAAAAAACACTATTGTGATTTGATTCCCAAAATAATAAGAGAAAAAAGAATAAGTAATGCCACAAGGAACTTACGGAAGATAAAATGATTGTTAAAAAGCTTCGAAAAATTTTACAAATTAATCCATCGAAATGTGATGAAAATATCGGTAATTTATTCATTTAAGCTGAAACCAGCGACCATCACAATTCTGCTTATTCTCTATACGTTTTATTTGAACAGACGGCTGCCCATCAATTATTCAATTAATTTCAATTAGTTCAATCAGCCAATCAGACTAATAATTATCCAGTTCATTTGGACCGTGAATTCCGAGTTAAGATTTTTTTCGATTCTTTGTAATGTTCTTTTGTGCATGTGTCCTTTGTGTACGTGCATTTTGTTTTATGATCACCATCGGAGATTCGAGAAATTGATGTGATGAGACATGATTTATCATATACAGGGAGATGTTAAGAACCTTTTGTCTATACCCTCATGATATAATAGAATTCCTTGTCTAGACCTGTTCTTTATATTGGAAAGGATGCTTCTATATTGATGAAAATCTTCATTTCAGCACAGTATGGCAAAACCTGTATAATATGCTTGAGTCTGTCAATCCAATGCTTTTGATGTGTTTATCGAGTCTTGCCAGAATTTTAGTTGTTCGCCTATTCTGTAAATTCTAATAAATACTATTTTTTGCGGCGCTTCCCCTATACCATAAAAGGGTTCTGGACCAGTGGGAGTACGTTGTGCTAGCGAGAGGGTTAGTGAGTCTATCTCTTCATTGCTTTTGTGACAAATTTGGTTGTCGGAATATATGGTAATGGTCGTTTTCTCAAACTCCTGACTTAATAACACTTCTGCACAGTTCTCTATTATTGCTGATGCAACTTTTGCCTGGAATATGGTTGAGACTCTTTTATCCTTGGTTTGACTTGTTAATTTGTCTTCTTCCAAATATAAAAAAGTCCATATAATGAAACCATGAAAAGCGAATTAACCAGAATGAATAAATCTTCCCCCGGCCCTTTATATATATTTCCACAAAACCCTTCGTTCTCATTAGTCAAGTCACTCGTGACGACTAGATACAAATCTGCAAGTCAAAAGTAAATAGTTAAGCAACTAACTCTCTCGGACAATAACTATAATTTGGCTTGCCGCCTCCATCATTCTCTTTGTTTTAGTGTGGTGGTTATCTGAGTGTGCGACGGAATGGCCTCGGGATCTAGTTATCGACCGCCTTCTACTCAGGCGACGGCATCAAAATTATACCGGTCTCCCAACACGGGGCTTTCGATGTATGTTTGTTGACTCATTTTCTTGTAGCTGGTGAAATTTTAAGTGCTTATATGGGAAATCGTAAAAGTAATATTCAAGAACTGACAATTTGAATGAATTTTGGTCATATAATAACTGATGTAGTGGATTTTTTCTTTTTGGATTGTGCTAGTAGGATTTTACGTGCAGGTCGTGACGAATTAAACTGTACATCTGTGATTGGGCTTGATACAATATTAAATTCCTTATGATATTCACTTTGTACTGTTCTTTGTAGTCTTCTTCGTTGCACATTCACATATTACACAACATGTACATGTTTAATGATAAAAATAAACTGAAAAGGCTCTAAAAATATTTTAAACCTCTTATAATAGCCACTCTTATCAGCAATCGCATTCCAATTTATCACTTTATCAGATTTAATCGATTCTAGAATTCATTGTAACACAAAATAGAGGCGGAGAACCACGATTTCAAAGAATTAAGCAACAATTAGTGTCACGTCACTAATTGTGGACCGAGCTCGAAGAGAATTTCTCAATATATTTATCAGATCTATCCGATTAATATCGGTAAGATGACACTTAGTACTTCGTGATGATTATTATCGTTAAGTTAAATAGCGTTGGTCATGTTTCAACAATGCTCATTTACATATGAATTTAAATAAATTTCAAGTCCATTTTAACTTCTGAAGCAAAAAATATTCATTTTCAACGTACCTACTATTATTTAATGAAGATTTAAAAGAGATAATAACAAATTTTAAATATTTCTATATGGTCGTTTCAGCTTTCGAAAGATGGCAACTTTATAATTAATGAAAGTACGTGGTTAGGATTATGTCTTGGTTTGTAAAATGTGCAGATTAGGAGAATGAAAACTCATAAACATGACTGTCTCTTCCTAGCTGGGATGAAATTATTCTTTAATGCGCGCTTGTCTGATTTTTAAAGCTTCATTTCTTGAAAATTGCACACAGACTTCACCATTCATATTACGCATAAATGAAACCTCAGCTTTGAAAAATAATAATCGAAGATGAAGCATGAAATTTATTAGTTGTTGATATACACATCATATAAACAGTCTACTCTTTCAAGTAACTTTCCTACGAAAGCAAACCTTTCCAATGTTCACTGTGAGAAAGCTCTCACTTAATGCTCTGCCCTTCTAATCATTGCTATACTTCTCTATAGTGCTGAAGGTCTAAAAACTGTTTTGTATAGATGTAGTATGGTATTCTCTGACACTTCCCTTCTGTTAACCTTGTTTCTATGTTTATATCCTCATCTCCATCATACCTAGACACACCTAATGTATGTATGTATATTTTGGGGTGACATTCACTGAGACTTAAAATATCTATTGTGCCCCATTTCTTCTACTTAGTTTCTGAGAAGAGTCTCAGAAACTAGTAGTTCCTTTAGTCCTACTTCCTTTAGGAATTTTAGGATGTCTGCTGGCTTCAACTTAGGTAAATGTTCCTCTTCTATCCAGTAATCTTCCAGGTGCTGTGCTCTAGGATTCTGAAGAGCTGTGCAATTGCAAAGTATGTGGATGGAGGTTTCTTCTCCCTTGCCACAAAATCTGCATTCCTCTTCTTCCACTATTTTGAGCTTTTTCAGGTGCCCATTTAGGCGACAATGTCCCGTTAGGATCCCTGTTAAAACTCTAAGCGCAGTTTTACTTTGACTTATGCATTCATTTGATCTCAACAGGTTGTAGTCACCCAAAAGAGTCTTTGATTGTATAAGCACTACTAGATCTTTCCAAAGGTCAGATCTTCTCTTTTTCTCGGCTTTACCCATTTCTTCCAATATTATATTGGGGCTGATTCCGCAAAAGGGTTCAGGTCCCCAGAAAGGTATTTCAGTCCCCCTCTTTGCTAGTTCATCTGTTATTTCATTTCCTTCTATTCCAGTGGGTCCTGAAATCCATAGTAAGGTAACTATTGTTCTCGCCTAGTTCATTGAGTTTGTCTAAGCATTCCCACACCATTTTGGAACTGATTTCAGAAGATCTTGTGCTTTAATGGCTGCTTGACTATCCGACGTCAAAATAATCCTTTGTCTTCTGTATCCTTTCCTCTCTGACACTTCCCTTTTGTTAACCTTGTTTCTCTGTTCATATCCTCATCTCCATCATACCTAGACATACCTAAACGTAGCTTTGAACTTGTTCCCCTTTGACCACTTGCTCTATAAATAACAAAGCTTCAAAATAAGTACTCAGAAAAGGAACTGTATATGAAAAGAAAGAGAAGCAGAGAAGCAAAGGAGTGGATGAACAAGCCAGAGGCTATCATGGCTTGTAGAACTGTTCTTCTCTTTTCGTTGTTGTCACTTTGATATACTTCCTTCATTAACTCCTAATTTCGCTATCTTTGTTGTCTTTATGAAAGCTTTGCATGCAATTTTCAGCTCTTTTTCTGATGTTGATAACATCACTCCATCGTCTGGGTAGACCAACAATTGTGTCGTTTTTGTTACCGCTCTTTGCGAGCTATTTGCTTCGTAGTGGTCAGTGGATCTCCTTGTTTCAGTCCAGCAAATGTCTTAAGACTGTTTGAGGATTATCATTATATCATTAGAAATTGTTAAAGTAGTTCAACTTTGAATGGAAGCTTCCAGATTAAACTTCCTTTACTTTTAGTAGCAATGTTTTGAGGTATGAATCCATTTTAAAAAATTGAGATAATCGTAAAATCCTTTCAATTGTTTGTCGAACAAACCATGTCTCTGTCCTTATAGTGGCATTTTCTTTTTCTTTATTCCCAGGTGCAGTATATTTTCGACCTTATTGTAAAGTTTGTTGTGTTGTTTAACATTCTTTATTCCGCTAGGGAGTTCTAAAGTCTTGATTAAATAATTGAGGAACACTCTGCGGTAAGTGTATACTACAAGTTGTGTAAGTTGGCCTACATTGAGCTGGAGCTAAATAATCAATGAGCCGAACGGTGAAATATTCAAGTTAAAAAGATGTGTATTCAAAACCACAAAGAAATGTGATCGAATCGATCGATACGGGAAGTTCTTGAATCGACTACATATTTTTAAGTTTTTTTTTCAGTTAAAAATGCATGAATTGGAAAAGTTTATTATGCAGAACAAAAAATAAAAACAGCTGGAACTTTTATAGGTTGAATTCTCTTTAAAGTTTGCTTATTGTAGTAACTAGTTACTATTAGGAAGAGACCAGAGTGGGGAAAGTGACGAGCTGCTAGATTCACTCACTATTTAGAGGTTAGAATGACAGATATGATTATGTATATTGTTTGTGTCGTTGAAGTAAATCTTTTAAAATTTATTAGCATCCATTTTATTTGTCCATTAAGAACCACAACATTATAAAACTTAAATTTAACAATTCCACACGAATTCTAAGTGTATGTCTCGACTATTCTTCGAATATCAGCACATTCAATCGTAAATTCTACTCTATGAAATCATAATTACGTAATATGTGTAATGTGTAATGAATTCCATGATTTTCAACAATGTGTACCGACGTCATTAACGGCATTAAACACCCTTTCAACAGACTAGCATCCATGGTGTAATTCAGACAAAGATATCAGCGGTCGTTCGAATTGTATTAGATACCATACGAATGTATTCTATTATCGCAAATACATGGGTAATTTGAATGTCGCATAACATTTCATATTATACGACTAACGTTTCATGCATCTATTCTATACACCCCCGATATAATATATATCTTTAGAATTAGGGTGGTTGCAATGTTGTCAAACTGTATAGAATTCTCAACTTCAAGGTTATAAACTAATCAAAAAGCTTTTCATATTCCTTTTGAAGTAATAAAAGACTAGCGACAACTGTTAGTCCCAGTAAAGCGCTGAAGTACCTGGGAGTTTGGCTAGATACGAAACTCCCATTCGCAGAACACGTTAACCAAACGATGAAAAAAGTAGAGAAGATTGTATCATATCAAACATTAGAGACCCTCTGGCGTCAAAAAGGAAGATACTGCCAAGCATAGTGCTCTCGGGAATACTATATGCGGTACCGGACAATAAGAGACTTACTAAATCGGATCCAACGAAAGATGCTGATCAAGGAATAACACGAAATGTACACAGCAGTAGACAGGAAAGAAGCCAGAGCCAACCTGATGGATGCATGGCAGACTAAATGGGACTCTGAAACGTATGACAGGTAAACTCATTCCTTAGTACCAAACAAGAAAGTTTGGTATGACAGATCGCACGGGGAATTAGATTACTTCATCAGCAAAGGCCTCTCAGGACACGACAGTTACAAGATGTATCTGCCTGAAGGAGCAGATTTAGTGGTTAAATGGGAATTGCACTTATTGTTCTGGGGAGTCCCACACGATGTGTGAAATGCATTCACACATCCTCCCAAAGGGAAGTTGAACTTATTAATTCATTCATTCATACGTTTGGGTAAGGCTCAACAGCCCAGGCACTTGAACTAAATCTTTGTACCACTACCCATGTTATCTACCATTTCAGAAGCTCCGTGTCTTCTATATAGCTGAATATCTTTATAGCTGCGTACACATGACTAGAAAATACAATGTTTCCTTGACTGTCTTCTATATAGACCACCAGTTTATCTGGAGGAATCTTTAGTAGTTGTGGTGGTTGTGTTATTTCCACTACAAAGTGCTTCCGTCTGAGTCCTTGTGAGTTATCACAGAAGCAGAGTATGTGAGTAGGTATTTCATCGCAGAGTTCATATTTTCCACACTTAGGTTCACTAACTTTGCCCATCCTTTGCAGATGCTTCCTTATGGTACAGTGTCCAGTCACCAGGTCGGTAACTGTCTTCAAATTTCTCTTACCTAGTTTCAACAGCCTGGACGAGAGTTCCTTGTCTACCTTATTCAGTAAACTCTTAATATGGATGTGTCCTTGTCTCAGCCTCCATTTGAGTTGGTGATCCTAAACTAGCCAGCTCCCGACTTTCCCTCTTATGTAATCCAAAACGGTTCCGGACCTGTGAAGGCTCCTTTAGAATCTTCTTTGGCTAGCTGGTCTGCCATTTCATTCACTGCAATCCCCTCATGTGCCGGCACCCATATTAGAGACACTTTGTTGTCTGTTGCCAGCATGTCTGTACAGTTTTTCACCAGTTTAGACGTAGTTGTTGGATTGCTGAAAGCTTTAAGCAGACTGACTGTCGGTGAATATTTTAAATTTTTGTCCGGTATATCCTCTTCTGAAGATAGTTTCAAATATAATGAATATTTAAACAAATTAAATTGTTTAATTCCATCGCGTCAGTGTGGATTTTCATCAAGTAAAAGCCTAGTCCTAGTCTATTCAATATTTATAAATTTCTATCTTGCATTGAAAGGATTAAAATAAACGTCCTTCGCATAAATACTATTAGAATTTAATAATGTCATCTGTTAATTTTATTGAGAATTGTATATATCGGCAACGTTGTTACCAAATAGAGTCGAATGAAATGCCATTTGGTCTAAGCAACTAACTAGAAATTCGAAAGCCAGCAGTCCTATTTCGTATTCGAAAGGGGATTCAATGACTTTTTGGTCGGTAATCGTTTGATGCTCGAATAGCTCGTGTGACGCTCTTTTATATGAAATTTGGATGTTAATAGAATGTTTCCTTTTATTATCATGTGGATTGAATAAAATTGTTTGTGTTCTAAGTGGCCTTTGTCGGTATTTCTAGCGGCATTTTTAATATAGTTGACACGTCGGGTAAATATATATGAGTAACTGAATATATTTTTTGTTATTGTTAATTTTATTACAATATTTGCGTGATATAAATTAATTTTTTTAGCACTTATTGATGAAGGCAGGTTTAGATAAAACTTTTTTCTTCAAATAAATGCCTTGTGAACCAAAACCAATATTATCAGTAGCGTTTCCTGGGGGGTTGAAATGTAGACGTCAACATAATGACGTTACTTATGAAATAATGGGCAATTCATTTTCAACAGATAGGAAATTAGCTTGCCAAAAGTAATAAATGAGCTCGAACGTATGCATAAAAAGAGGGTAGAGTCGATGCATACTTTCTATTATATCGCGTATCAAACGTATGGCGAATTATATCAATCGGTTCTAATAGAAAGCGTCCTTAGAATGAGAGGATTATGTAAATTTGGAACGAAACATGTTTAATAGATATTTGTAATGATAATAAATAAATAGAATGATATCAGATAATTCTACTTCACTAATGTGTAATAGTAGAGACAAATAGTACTTATGAATTCATAAATGTTTTCTTCTTTTTGATGTTTTTATTATAAATTTTCAACAAAATTAATTGAAACTCTGTGTTGAATTGAATGAAATTTGGTTAATAAATTGAACGCAAAAAATAACTCCGATTCAGGATTTGATACGTGCAGCAAATACTGTTTTTTTATCTTTTCCACGAAGAGAGAATTAATTCGCATCAGCGTAAAACCCCGTTGAGTGTGAAATTTCACCAGCTTGATGGTCATAGAAATCTCCCTTTGTTTATAAAGGTCAAGTGTGAGTTTATACCCCTAATATTTGATTTGGAAGGGCTAACAAAAACTTTAAATTATGAAACAGGGTACTTATACCTCCAAATAAAAATGCAAATGAGCATAGTTGTAACAAAATGAACTTGAAACTGTAAAAATCTTTCTTAAAATTGGTAAAATTTGACTAGCTTCCCAATATAAACAGAAATAATAAACAAAGGGTGATTTTGAGGGATATTGGTTCAAGTGTTTTCTACCTCTTTGACCCACGTAACCAATTAACTGATTTTAAAATAAATATTCATTATTCTCTCGAATTTGTAATTTTCCAGAGAGAGTTCAATTCACCCCTACCGATTTACAAAACAAAACGTGGTAACGGAAGATTAGACAATCAAGTGTGACGGCCTTTGTTTTTCAAAGACAATGTCATTGTGCACGCTTTGTTGTCGATAAAAATTACATATTTAAAACAATGCGGGCAAACATTATCAAAACAAATGAAAACCAACATGCTCACGTCTATTATATTGTTGATAATATCACGTGTGTACGGAGAAGAGAGAAACTCATTTAAATTCTGTGTGGAGTTTTGTTAATTGTTAAAAGATTATTTAATAGACAATAACGTTTTTGAATATAAAAAGGTAGAACGTGTCGCGGGACACACGGTAAGAACTTTAGTTCCTTTTAAGCAATAATCAAAATTTTTGAATCAATAAATAAATACACATATTAATATAAGAATTTATTTTACTCTGTACGAAACTTCATTTAACAAAAATATACAGTTAGTCTAGGAGGAATCGGCGCATGAGTACCGATAACTATTCCACCTCAATTTTTTTATGCGATCCTCTTCAAATTGCCCTACTGATTGCAAGGAATTGTTATTTTTCAACCGAACAATTTTTTTTATATTCTTCATATTTCCAAAAATATGAATGTCTTAAGGTTCGAAAAATCTCAAATTTGGGTACTTTGGACCCATGAAAAATACAGGGTGTTTTCAAATGACACCTACAACGTTTGCATGTAGATACCTCTCATAAAATTGGAAAAAATGATAGAAAGATTAAGGGGTCCAGCCTCTTTACTTTTCGAATTACAGGGTGTAAAAGTTTTGAAAAATTGAATGTTATAATTCTATAACTTTGGAATGGATGAATAAATTGATTTGACATTTGGCAGGTTCTTTTCCAAAAATATTTTCCAATTTTTGATCCAGTGGTGTACATTTGGAAGAATATGTTACCTTTCCCCTCCCATTTTTTACGCCACTGACATTTGAAGCAATTTTTATTCAATTTTGTATTCCTCAATGGCTTTCACGTGAAAAACAAATAACCTTTACGTACCAAAAAATTTGTAGTTTTCAAGATATTTAATGATTTCATGAGGTCTACAAGATTACTTCTTAATAATTAATTTAAAAAAAAATGTTTCTTGTATTTTTTTCAATAACTACCAAGTACTTATGGTTGGAATATGTAAAAGGAACTAATTTATGAAACATTCGGAGAAGATTATTGAAAATATTTGTCCCAACTAGTGATTTTATTTAAGAAAAATAGAAAAAATCCATGCAGCTACAGCAATTATTTCCGGCAAGTGTCTATATTTATTGTCTATTTCAGTATAAATAAATCACCTTTAGCTGTACACAGATATACACACTATCAGGTTACTTCGAAAGCATAGGTAGTGACCCACCCTTTTTTCCGTTCATCTCACCGCAGAATCTAAGACGATTTTCCAACTTCCAAACGTTGGGTAATGGAGAACGATGGATCGATATGTCAAAGATTAGATTTTCGAGTGGTTTAAAGAAGGTATTGGATTTCCAGATATACCTCTGGATATGATTGTCTCTAATGGATGTACTGCAATTTAAAAGGGTTTTATTTCAAATTTGCAAATTCCTAAAATATATATAAATATTTAACTCGGAGGAAATATATCGCTATAAATATGTGTGTTTAATTTTATATAAAATCAATATTTCAATATTTTCCAATCTGTTCATCCTAATATTTGTTTTTACTGCCTTAAAAGATTGAAATTAATATAAAGCTTCTACGACCTTCGCAGATCTGTTGTGTGCGCCCTTAAGCTATTTCAAGAGTTCCTTCTTTTCACCCATTCTTGTTACTAGACTCCATATCACATATATTTTGGAAGAGTTGTGGTTTTTATCCTACTTAGTTGCTAAGGAAAATCTCAAAGACTAAAGTAGTTCCTTTAGACCTATTTCCAGTTCTGGCTCCTCCAAAGAGTGTTTCAGTTCCTCTCTTTGCTAGTTCTACTTACTATTTCATTTCCTTAAATTCCAGAGGGTTCTGACAACCACAGTAAGGAGATCCTTCCTCCCATGTCCTTTTGCTTCTTATGATTGGTTCAAAGTTTTTTCCGAAACTAAACATGGGAATCAGCTGGTTCTGACTTTTCAAGGTTAGAATAGTCGTTCCAAAGTGGTTTGTGACTCAATAAAGTATTAAATGAAGTTTTTATTTATAGAGTTTGGTGCTAAATGATAAAGCAAATTATTGACTATCATATAAGTCGTTTTGTCGTGATTTTAACACATTTCAAGAAAAAACTTATCGATTCTCCCTTTAAGACTCTAAAATCCATGACCTTCTAAAAATATTCCGTGTTTTCCAGATATAAATAAAACGGTTTAATCCAGGTTGGGAAGTTTAACACGAAATTTGTAGTTATGTCTCTTATTTGGACAATAAAGTCTATTATCTGAAGCGAATAGTTACAACTCTGAAATTTGTTTTGTTTCCGAAATTGAATCAAATAAACACGTAAACAATTCAAGTGAATACAATAAGTTTATTCGAAAAGTGAATTTAAATAGCAAAAACTGTTTTTATATGATTAATTTCGAATTTTAATTTTATTATTTCACAAAAAAATATATTTCAATTCCTTAAATAGAATAATCATTTTAAAAGATAAAAATGCATCCAGACGATTTTTAAATTATCACCACTACTTTGAAAAGGCAAATAATAACAATGTACAATCGTTAATATATCAATTTTCGCCACTTTAGACCGTAACTTTATACACCACATAATGTACACCCAATAAACGTCAAATATAAATCTACCTGTTAATTCGTTACCCACACATTGTCTCACCCTATATAAATAAATATGTACCATTGTTCTATTATGGTTCCATAAAACTGTATCTATCAGTAAATCTTGAATTCCTATAGGACAATATTGGTATGCCATTACATCACACACACACAAACAGTATTGTATTGTCAGTGTCTAACTTCATGCTGATATGAATTACATTTCCAATAAATAACCAAGTAAATGGTTTCAACGGCCCATTACAACACCTCCTGATGAGAATATATGTAACAGTCTGCGACTATCGCTATACGAGGTAATCGAGATTAATACTAAGTATAATATTTTAGTTCTTTATGTTAGGTTGGAGCGAACGGGGGTCGCGACGCAAAATATCTTACCGTTACGTTACGTTGCTGCGTTATGTGCCTTAAGCGCGTGCGGTCTCTCGTCAGTCAGTCCGTTTTCTAGCTTCAATATGAATTGAATTATATAATTTTTAGAAATTAGTGAAAGTGTATAGAGTGTATAATATGACATAAGTGCAAAGTAAATATTATGGAAAGAATACTTTGGCAAGTTTATCTGAAACCGTGAAAGGAATGCAGTAGAAAACATTCGACATTGCCACGTTTAACTATGAAAAAACTGAAGTGTTAAATATGTAGTGATACTAATTAGAAAAGGGTGTTTTTATTATTAACAATATTAAAAATATGATTAAACGTTAATTTTATAATGTGGTTGTTTCCTTGGATTTATTCTATTAACATTATTTTTTCAATTTATGAATATTTAAAGATGAACACTTTTCCAAATTTGTTATGGGCTTTTTGAAGCTCTGGCAGCGTTGTACGAAAACCATAATGACCACACCCTCCGAATTACATAATTGGTGATTTGTATCGACCAGCTGACTTCTTATTGGCAAGCGCGTGCGTGAGATCTTCCCTCTCACTTCGTCAATTGACTGATATTGATTTATCCAGTGGCGTTGGTATTGTCAGTGACCTTTGTATTTTCAGTTTTACTTGGTAAAATAGGTACCGTACGCCATATTTACGTTTGACAGATAGGCGCCATGTTTTTCCTCGCCTCTTACCGATGCCGCATAGCTTCAGATATACTTGCCAAACTATACTTGGAGTGAAAGTGAATCAACAGAAAAAAAAATGGCGATACGTAGGTTAATAAAATTTATATCATATTTTTTATAATAAATTAATACTCTCTCTGGTTTCATCCAGAGTAAAATAAATTTTTATATTAATATGTGTATTTATTTATTGATTCAATAAATTTGATTATTGCTTCAAAGGAACTAAATTTCTTACCGTGTGTCCCGCGAAACGTTCTTCATTTTTTTAATTCAAAGTGAGTGATGCAATGATAATTTTTATCCTATAGTTTGTGCTGCTGTATTTGTGAGAGTTCAAGCCTCATCGGTAACTTTTCGTCTGAAGTTTAAAAAAAACGTAGAAATACAAATTACTACGTAGTGCAACGTTTATAGTATATATTAATAGATAGATAATTAGAAATCGAATTATCTTACAATGGTAAACATGATGCTAACAAGCAATAAACACCACAATATATCTCACCCCGGTATGAGTAACATTAATACCGAAAGTAGTAAATACTGTGTGTGTTAGTGGCTCTGGCAGTGAGACAAAGGAACGACTCGAATTACGGCCACAACCCACGTTGTCGTTTGAAAACAAAGCAGGAATTTGATGTAAGGGCTAGCACACTGTGCAGGCAGCGCCATCAACGGTTTGTATCCGTGGATGAAAAGAGGAGTTGCCTACCACCCGATATATATGGCATTCGAAAGTTTTTACTAAAGTTCAGGCGAAATTGCCAGAAAATATTGATTGGATTTTATTTATGTACGCAGAAAATATTTAAATACCCAATCCAGAGTATGGATCGAAAATCCACTAAAAGCACTAGGATTAGATTAAACAAATCGCGACCTTTCTAGATCTATTCTGCTCCACTGAATCTGGATTACATTCTTTAGCCCACCTATTTTCCTGAGGGTGAACAAAACATTGGCCAGACAGTCGCACTGACATAGTATGTGCTCTGCAGCTTCGTTTCGCGCGTTCAGTAGGTCTCACGTAAATTTTGTCTTTCAGGCAGCCTCTGGTACCTCTGGAGCCTGCCTAGGACCGGATGTGTTCTATCAGGAAGTCCCTTAGTCAAGAATTCGGCTTTTGGTGAGATAACCCACCATTCGAGACATTTCTGTGCTGGGTTTATTTTGTTCTTGAAGAATTTTTTAAGTAAGTTTTTATTGAAAGAAAAGGAAGAGATTTGTACAGCCGTTAGGGGTCAAAGTCGGTATTTGGATTAGTGTGAGATGTTTTTTGGTTAAGTGGGTGAGTCTGTTAAAATATACCTTTTTGTTGATATTCTGGAGGCATCCAGTTTTCCACTAGGGCTATATTTATCATGTTCTTGTTCTTCCAATTAGTTCAGTTGATGTGTCCTTATTTGATTGTTTCAATTAAACTATTTGGAATGGAAAACAATATTCGAAAATAAAAATTTTTGCCTGTACTATTTGATAGTATCGAGTTCTAAGAGGGCGGTCATATTCTTCCTTACGGGTCAGCGACAGCTTGAGGGATAGGTGTTGAGGAATGAACAGCGATAAATGCCAGGGTTTCGGGATGCGATCACAGGATCGGAAGGATAAGGAGAGATAAAAGTGAAATTGGTTGTTAGTTTTTTTGTGTGTGGTAGATTCGAAAGAAAGTTTCGGCGCTTTTGGAATTTAGGAATTTCAGGTTTTAGATTTTTTTCTGTACGTTTTTTCAGTTGACCTATTCTGATGGGTTTAGGAAAAAGCAAAAGTAATGTTACCTACACTGTCAAAATGTCGTAAGACTTATTCTCTTATGGCGTTCTCATTGATATTACTTAAGATTGTTACAGTGTACTGATGGGTAATATATCTCAGAAGTAGAAAATTTAATTTCCGATTACAGATAGATTTCACGGTTTATTTGATGAGTTTAGTTTCAGAAAGAACTTTCAAACGTGTGAAATTAATATCTCGTCATTTACTTTTGAAAGTTTATAAAAATATTTCCAATTTTCACCATTTACCTACATTTATTTTACATGTAACAGTATAGAGTGCTCAAATATTTGAATTTATTGATTTCAAGACTGAAATAAAGCTAAATCCCGATTCCCGAAAGGGATACTAGAAAGAATAAAATGATGTTAATTATTTACCTAGTACGACTTATTTTTAAAAATCCAGTGATCTGTTTCGGCCTCGTGTTGATTTTGTCGAATACTCTATCGATATTGTAATCCACTAATTCTCTGATTAGAGTTTGCTGCTCCAGTCGAGGTAAGTAATTTGTTTACCGAAGGCTTTACATTCGGCTAGATACTTCATTGAAGGACGTGTAGTTGACGAGAGTGCTAAAAGCTATTGCCAATCGAAATTGAATATCCATTACGTTATTTGTGACTGTAGTGAACTACAAACATTGACACGGTACGAGGGTAATTGAAAGAGTTTTCTGTACAGAGTGACTAACCGCATTAGTGAAGAAAAAAAAATGGTTAAAAAGAAATAAACCGTCGAAAATACGCAGAGAATAGCCTTTACCAGGAAAGTATCAGAAACCTAATTGGCAAAGAGTCTAGGGATCAATTTAAATCCAGAAAGTTGGCTCAAGGGAACGGGCTAGACGCAGTAAAAACTAACCAAGTGTGCAGTTAGAGGATCGTATAACACTGTAATAATGTCGCTCGAAGTAAACAATAACTTTGTAAAATGATAGCGTCATTATAAATACAGAAGTAGGATCATAATAGTAGCAAGCTCGAGGTTATTATTTTTTTTATAACTTTTGTATATAAAATAAAGCTTAATTCCTGTTGGAAAATGTAAAGACATGCTTTTTACTAGTCGATAAGTCAACATGAACATCTTAACAGATGTCAAACGTTTAAAGACTCTCATTGATGAATATTGAAATTTTCACAAACCTGTATCTGTATCTGTAGAGTATGGAGGGTGAGTGTAGGCTCACAGCACTTAGGCCACATGTGACCCATTGTACATCCTCCAGAGGAGCTTTCCTCCTAGGTCATCGTCCATCCTGTCCTTCTCAGGAAGGTGGACGGGTCACTAGGAGATATCTCCTTTATATCGGCAGGTGTAGGCCAAGACTCACCGAGCACACACTCTCTTATTGACGATAACTCCGGACACTCGCAAAAGACATGCCTGACAGTTTCATCTTCCTGTTCACACATCCTGCATAGAGGTGAGTCCACTAACCCCATAGTATGGAGGTGTTTTCTTAGTTGACAGTGGCCAGTCAGAAATCCTACTAACAAACGTAGGTTTTTTCTTGTTAACGCATAATATTTCTTCGGCGCCAGCTTCCCAGGGTCGCCCAGGTTGATCCTGACAGTCCAGCCGCTTCCCTGGCTAAAGAATCAGCAATGCGATAATCTTTACTCATGTCGTGCTCTTTAACCCACCTCAGGAAGATATTGTTATCTGCCGAGGCGTTAGCTAAATCTTGGTGGCTCTCTAGTACTAGCCCCGATATAACACGTTGTCTGTTCAAGGCAAATAGGGCTTGTCTACTATCAGTGCAGATTGTTATGTTTTTGTCAGAAATTCCTTCTCTGATTAGTTCTTTTGTGGCAATAGAGATACCAGCCAATTCTGTTTGAACCACGCTGGTATTGTTTCCCATTCCCCACTTAATCCTTAGACTTAGTGCTTCACAAACCTATTTATGTACCTAGGAAATGACCGAAAAGGAGTTAATAAGAAAATTCATATAATCTCATGCCTTGAGAAGGTTGTCTCAACAATTTTCACAATGGTCCGATAATGCTAGACCTATTATACTAATTACTATTATAATTCATCTTAAATTGTAAATTCTTCATAATGAATCGTGTGTGTACATTGAGTATTTGACAGAATTTTTTTTCCACGTTTGCCATGAAAAATATACAAATTAAGTCGTTTTAAAACAAAGAGCGTCTGTAAACAGCATTTGAAATATTTTCGTCTTAAGTTTAAATCACAATCAGGCCGTATCTCCTTTTCGCCCTATACCCGTCAACGAAAGACAGTGAGTAATTGCCAACTTTCAAGTCTGAAATCCCGGGATGGGTTTGCTCACTTTCGGGGATTTTCATTCTAGGTTAAACTGAACTTGAGATCTTCGTGAAAAAAAACTGCGTTAATATTAAGATGTGAGAGAAACTCTATACCAAAATATAGTGTATTTTGTGGAGGAAATTATCAATTATCGTCATTAATCCATTTACAATTGAACGAGTATTTTCGCTCTAATTATAGTACAAACTGGGATTCCTCAATGCAGCCGGTTTTAATCACAATCCACCTATTTTGTCAACACGAACTTCTAATGGAAATCAGTTTGAATTGCTCATTAGAGGCCAAATGTGATGCGATGCATGCGAGTATATGTGGTGAGAGGATTCAAACAGGATAATACCAGTGCTTTATTGTGTGTTTATCGCAGAAATTGCGGCCCGCACCTCACAATCATCCGTCATGTTTGCTTTAAGGATGATAACTTTGTTGGAGACTGAGATCAGTTTAATTAGGTCGCTCAAAGTGACCACGTACGTTATTTAAACACTGTGTATGAGTAGTTAGTCCAGTCGGGTTAGCCCAAAAACTATCAAAACATGGATGTGAAAGCAGTAGGTGAGATTTTCGATGGAATATCATGGTCAATGATAATCTGTTGCCTCCACCGGTTTTTACGCTGCACAATAACAGTTTATAGCCAAAACAACTGAAAATGGGCTTGTTTTTCGCCATGTTTTCGAATTTTACTCGAAAGGTATTGAGTTTAACGTGCATATTTATGGGAACAAAGTAATAGAGCGTTAAATTTGCTAAAAAATTCCGTGCTTCCCAATGTAAAAATTCCTATCCCTGCAGCCACAGCGGATGAATAAGTAAAAAAAATGAAGAAACAGCTGTTTTTCAGCCGCAAAATACTAAGGCAATTTATGAAGCAATGTAAATCATTATTTGTCTCATAATACGTTATTTACTCCCGAACTGAATGCAATAAACGCGGTTTCGATATCTTATTTAGCTGCTGAGTAATCTAATTATTGTTAATAAACATTGGGTACAATAAAAGAAATAGACATTGATAGAATAAAGACATATGCCACAAAAAATTGTTTAAACTTACAATTATGCTTTTACACATACTAGAAGGTTACAGCTATGATATGCACTTTAGTTTAAAAAATTGGTTAAAATTTTACCTTAGTAACAATTAAGATATCTGTGCGATGTCTTATTTCAATTGAAATCTGAAAGTATCCACTTAAAGGACGTTTTGAACATTCAATAAGGACCATTTAATCCTGAGTTATTGAATCTCAAACTTGATCAACGATTTTACGCAAACGAACAACAACATAACGAAAAAAAATCCTTCTGCATACTTCCCAGATATTTTTCAACACACGTACCCTCCATAACTTATCAACAATTAAATCAAATAGATAAGAGAATGTGCGCGAAAAAGGCTCTCGGCGCTGTGATTCCGAGGGGAGGGCATGGCTGAGTATAGCGGAGTATAGCAGATTATAATATGTGGCTAGAGGTTGAATCGTACCTGCATATCGGTATTTTCTTTCTTAGCTTGTTAATCTTTTGCCGAGAACCGTTGATCAAGTTTGGGATTCAATAACTCGGGATTAAATGGTCCGAATTGAACGTTCAAAACGCCAAAAGTTGTGTTTTTTCAAGTCTTTTGAGTGAGTTCTTTCAGATTTTAATTAAAATGAAAAACCGCACAAATATCTTGCATTTTTAACCACAGAATTTTATAGCAAATTTGACGCTCTATAACTTTGTTCCCATGAATGTGCACGATAAACTTAATACTTTTCGAGTAAAACTCGCAAACATGGTGAAAAACAGGCCCATTTTCAGTTGTTTTGGCTGTAAACTGTTATTGTGCAATTAGCACAGCCTAAAAACCAGTGGAGGCAACGGATTATCATTGACCATGATATTTTTAAGGGATTTCATAAAAAATCTCGCGTACTGCTCTTACATCCACCTTTAATGCTAACCCGACGGGACTAAGTGGTCTTCCACATTAATTTCACTAGCTTCTTTTTTGGGGTGATCCTCCCATGGGAACTCTAGGAGTATATCTCCAATGAGATTCTTGTATATGCCAATTGTATGCCTGTGCTTCCTCAGGGTATAAAGAAGAAAAGGTTTCATCTCGAACAAATGATTTAAAAAATTTTTTGGAGTGACACTATCCCTTTAATTTTTTTTCCTACGATCAAATAGGAAAGTGACATATATCGCACTGTCTAGTTCTATGGAAAGTGGCCTTTATTCATACGCGTACGGAAAAAAAACTTATCCGTACGTGTACGGATAAAAAAGCTGTCAAATGAATTTTTATTAAGATTGACCACTGGCAAGCTGTCAAATATATAATTTTTAATTAGATTTACCTATGTAATATCTAAATTTGAAGCGATCTATTTGGAAAGTGAAATTTTTGTCATTTTCTTGATTAAAAAGAATTTAGGGCGCAGTCGTACGAACCGTCGTACTCTTCGTCAGAAGTCCGATGTTGTACCAACTAATCCAAATCACCTGTTATAATAGTAGGAAAATGTAATCATCTTGAAGGTTATTCATGATAAATATGTATGAAGTATGATGAACAATAATAATTTCACTTTCAATTTCTATAATAATTATCCAACAAATTAATAATTGTAATAACAATAACCTACCTACTATTGATAGTTATTGCTAATTTTGAAATCAATTATGTTGACTTTAATTGTAACATTTTGTGTATTAATATTTTGATGATGTTGATTACACATTATTTGGTGAAATTATCACGTGATCGTAGGAAAAATACTGTACATTACTATATTCTTAAACCCAACTTCTCAAAAAATATATTTGTGTTCTATTATTTGCTTGAATCATGTATTTAACGAAACGTTCAGGTATTTAAACTCTTCAAACACATTCCAAACCCTATTACAAATCACTCTGTAATTGAATTCGAAAAATTTCACTCTTTATCACTTGTTTGTTACTTCTAATGACAATTAAATAACTTGTCTGTATTTAGCGGTCAAATGTAATGCTTCCGAAATAAATCTGGTTTATTTTCGTCGCTCATAAATAAAGTTGAACACAACGACCAATACTTTTCAAAACAAGCACGTAACTGTCTCGACGATTTTAGGTCCTTAGTGTGTGAAAGTTATCGAGCAATAATATTTTATTATATCCTGGAAATAGATATACAAATGTGTATACAAATCTGAATAATGGTGTAACTATAGTATAAGTACATTTTCCTAATAGTTAAGAACCGCTAAACGCTATAAAGTTGGTTGTATCTGCACGAAAGGTTTCTGGAATTTTATTGTATTCTTACTTTGCACTGTACTTAATTAATTATAATCCTTAAAAATATAACTCCAATTCTTTAGTGTATTATTAGTATATCATTGCGTCCAAAAAACAATCAATATTCATGTCTAGACATTTTTTCCTACTAATATACAACAACAGAGACTTTCCCTTACACAAAGTGTTACTCTTTGAGTTTTCGATACGTTTTTGTTTTTTTTTCTCCTCTAATTATGCTAACACAAGAAGGGTCGTTGAGGCAATCCCCTCGGATGTATCAAGTGTATTTTCCATCGTTTCTAAATGCATAGCTTTACACTTTCTCTCTCCCCGCTTTTTTTTACTATGTATGCAGGCTCTTTTGATAAAATTTTACAAGTAGGTCCCCCATGTGGCGTTAATGCCCAAATTCCATTACAAAACTTACCCCAATCTATACAGAAGAAAGGTTATTTTTCAGAGACGGCTTTAACGATATATATATTTTGAAAAATCATTTTTTTTTTAAGGAAATCTACCAAGTTTAATTTAAATTGTATAAAATTATTTTAAATTGAAAGATAAAACCAAAAAAACGTGTTGCTCTCGATATTAATGGCAGGATTTCTTTAGAAGGTTAGTATAATTTGGTTTATCCACATTTTTTATTAATTGGGTATCAGTTTGACCGGAAAAAGGTTTGAAAACCAATCTTGAAACAATAACATTAAATCCTACACGCATAAAAAAATTATAAACACCTAGTTATCACGTGAGATTAAATTCCGATCCCTCAATCAACATAAAATTCAATTTTTTCTTTGTTTAAGAAAGTTCCGAATCCCTCTCTGGTTATTTTTAACCAACATTGTAGCGCTTGGGCTTATTATCATCTCTCTGAATAAATCCAAACAATCCTTGTTGACGCAG
Source organism: Galerucella calmariensis (assembly GCA_910591675.1). Taxonomy (NCBI): domain Eukaryota; kingdom Metazoa; phylum Arthropoda; class Insecta; order Coleoptera; family Chrysomelidae; genus Galerucella; species Galerucella calmariensis. Next base: position 222,071 of record CAJUYG010000052.1, on the reverse strand, counting down.
TTGGTCGTTCTTTCTCTTTGCAACCATGTGGGATTATATCCGTATCCTTTTGCTATGTTAAAGAATACCGCTCCAGTTTTATTTTTTTCGTTTTCTTTTTTAACACCTGTCTGGCACACTCGGCAGTCGGGTGTAGTTAATGAAATTTATATACTTTAACTTTCCATTACGATTTTAACAAAAAGAAAAATTATATCTTGGAATACAATAAATTTGAAATTAATTGAAGTCGTGTCTAAGATAATATTCAGTACATTGTTCAACAGCACAACAACGAAGTCACTATAGGATGGATCAAGGACCACAGTAAATCGAAAGTAACCGACTCACTAGCCAGAAGCTGCCTCCCAAAAACTCTTGGGACCTGGCAATTTCATTGGTCTGATTGACTGATTGACCTAATAAAGGAACACTCCCTTGAAAAGTTTAAGGGTAGATGGGACGATGCAGGAGGCTGCTGGCTTGCCAAGGAACTGCTGCAGTATCCGGACAGCAAAGTAGCCAAAAACTACGTGACTGAACATACAGAACCTTCGGACAGCCACGGGTATTCTGGCCGGTCACTGCCACCTACGAAAACACCTCTACAGACTGGGTCTGTCTGACACTTTACTTTGTAGAGGATGTGAACAGGAAGATAAGACTGTCGAATACATTCTTTGTGAATGTCCGACACTCTCTCAATTTAGGTTTTCTGTATTCGGCGAGTACAGGATAACACAAGCCAGCATGAGGGAGCTTACTTCCGGCGACGTTATCGCCTACATCAAACAAGTAGGCTGGATGACGAGCTAGAAGGAAGTCTGAACCCCAGAAGGATGAACAATGGGCCAATTGGGGCCCAAGTGCTGTGGGGTCACCCACCTTTTGAAATCTTACAGATACAGATTCAGAATTCATTAATAATTGTACGCCCTTGGTGAATGAAAATCTGCGCACATTAACCCCTTCTAAAAACTTTGGACATACGCTCATGTAGAGAATGGAAGTTTATAGGTCTCCGAACTAATTGTTTAGCGGTTCGTTGCCCGATATAAAATCGAATTATATATAATAGGAAAACAGAAACAATACGAGCAAATGCAATCGTTACAATATTTATAATATGCATTGAAATAATTCCCAATATTGGATAACAATTACATAAACAATCAGTGTTACCTACTACATTGTTTACTGTAATGCAGCTTGTTATTTATTTAGATAGATTGGTTAAATATTAAATGGCTTCGATAATCCCGAAATAGCTGCAATTTATTGAAACATTAAAAATTCAAGATAATACAGTGGAGCGAAATTAAATTTTTTATTACAAAAATAAAATGTTGTCTTCCACACCTTCACTAAACGAATATTTTCAGGAGTGGGAAAACTTGTACACATTCTTTAGAAAGTTACATTCCACCCTGTAACCAATTTGTCCAAAAACTCCTAATAATATTCGTCACTGATTATATTTTTACAATTTTCAACGTAATGGATGTGGGCAATACTATCCCAATAAACTGTGGCAATAGCCGTATTAAGCTGGTAATAATTATTATTAAACTTTGTACAACCAGATGAATGTGTTTTATAAGAACTTTATCTTAGCTTAGCAAATGCTGAGCAAGTGAAAACTAAAGATAATGATAATAAATTCCTCATAAAGGAGAAGAAGAAAAAATTACTCTCGTTTTTTTTTTTAATTCAAAGTTTAGTTGGTTTAATAATTTTGTGTCAGATTGAAAATGTCCTTTTCCATCAATTTCTTTGATTATTATAATAATTGGACCAGCTTCATTATATATCTTACAATAGAAATTTTCTTCAGTGTAGTTAGATATCAGGCAAGTCTCGACCTAAATATTTTCATCTCGAGGGTTGTCCTAATTGCGGTACATATTGGATTCCCTAATTATTATTGTGCGTCCCATTTAATACAGCTCAATTTCGAGCTTTAATGACGTCTTCCATTGATTGCTGCTTTTTGTCCTTTCTCCATCTTCTGTTATTATGCAAAAATAGCTGAAATTCAAAGATTCGGAACTAAATTTTTTTTTTTAGTTTTTTTGTAAGCGGTATTCAATTTCCCTCAGATTATTTTTTAGTCTACGATGCGATAGTGAGAGAAAACTTGAAAATAAAGATTTCTATTAAGAAAAGTAGTAAATTTATTCGAAATTAATCACTTGAAGCTCTTGCAATTTGTACCTACGTTCCATTAAAGAAGTTTAAGTTCGGTTTCCACAGTATTTGTTAGTTTCTAGTTTAATAAAATTAGAGGGTACGGCAACCACAGCATCTGGTATTCATTAGGATATTTGTGTTTCCTGCTGGAAATCCTTCTAATTCCATCAACCAGTCTAGTTCACTACGTCCCAAACTTCTCTCAGCATGGCTGATGCATGAAGAGCCGTGCAATCAAAGAGGATATTCCTACCATTCCATCTAGCCTTGACATACATGGATAGCCTCATTCTATGCATAACGACATTCTAATACGTGAGTAGTAGTGCTTGTCTGATATTTGTTTTTCCCAGAGATGTTTCCAGCGGTAATCTCTTTTTCGATGGACAAAATAATCATCTCTATGGCTCTGGTGGGTGTGGTTGATATTTTTCTATTTGTTATGCAGAAAATTCTGAAGGTCTACTCCTTGCGTAAAAATATTTGCGTACAGCTACTGAATTGTGTATAAAATTTCGAATGCATTTCTCAGCCGAAGTGAGAGTAGTTAATAATCTTTTATTCGTTTCAAAACGATCTTTAATATTGCGGAAAATGCATTTAATACTCATTAAATCCTCTGTAGAAATCTGTTTCACTAAGATATTATCGTGAAATTAAATTCTAAAATCTCTAAGAAATATTCCTTAGTTTATTAGTATTGCTGCAAAATTTATCGACTCTCCGAGGAAAAGAGATATTTTTTTATTATCTTTACACAAAATTATTAATTTTTCTTTTCTTTTGTTTGTTCCTTTCATCATTTTATTTACTTACTTCTTCGTCACATCTTGAATTCCAATATTTTTTTCTGATTCCCCAACGCTTCGAACCACAAAAAATATTTATATCCAAGGATTTTTTTTTCAGAAAATTCTTCATGTTTTTGATAAAATTAATTATTTTCTAATAACCGATTCTAAATAGTGGACAATCTGGAAAGTGAGCATAAACGATTCTATCACTCTTACAGCTTTTCTTGACAAGAGAATTTATAGACACACCGTTAATTGCTATAGCGACATTGACAATGTGTAGCTAGGGGAAACAAAAAAGTAAAACTTGGCAATTTTTGCTACAACCCCGTCGACTCAGCACTTTGAACTTCGTAAGTGTACGGAAAAAACACACGGGGAGACAGACAAACGAAAGTTAACCATATTTTACGATGGCTTTCACTTTTCTTTCAGGGGCGTGGAGGTGGGAAATACTCACTAGAGTGGGGAAAATTGATCACTGTTCCATTTTAAGTGAATAAATACTAAAAAACCTATAGTAGAATCCAGTTGCAGATGGCAGATGTATATGGTAGAATATGCAGCAATTTGTCTCGAATCAGCCACTTAAGAGTTATTCTTCTGTAGTTTACCAGGGTTTAGAGTTTTTGTAGGCAGTGAGATTTGATCTGGGGACATGCTAAAGATGTCAGTACTGCCTGACTCATCATATGTTATGGTTCGTTATAGATGGCGGCTTCAGTTCCTTGGGAAAATAAGAAAATTGATCTTTTGTAAATGGACTTCCCAAGAGTTTAGGAACTTTGAGAGGAGAAGAGCCAATATTTGTTTAAACTCATTCAGGAAACATGTTAATTGGAGATTTGAATAAAGAAAAAGTCGATAGTTGTTGTTCAGCGAAATAGGTCTTGTGTCTCTATTAATAACAACATCTTCTGTGATATTTCTTGATAATTAAAAATATTGTAGACGATGAGTAAAACCATCCCAAGAGATGCGCCAATGTCGCCGTCTTTTATCTAATTTTATGTTTCAAAGTTTCTTTCATTTCTCTAGGAGCTGTCAATTAAATGAAACGCGTTCAGAATGTTCCAGTCTACTATGTTATTATTAAAGATATCTTGGAAGTTGACATGCTTCCTTTTGTCAAAGGACATAGTTGGTGGTTATTAACTATTAACGCCCCTTGAACATGCGATAGCACTTATTATTTTTATACATTTATTATTGGAATATCGATAAAATCTGAAAGTAGCCGGTAAAGTTTGGAGAGGGAAATTTTAAAAACAATAATTTTCCTAATGGTGCTAATTGATGTTTAGCACAATCGACCAGAAGATATTTAAAACCAAACATCAGGAATTCAAGGTTATTAATTATTATGAGATTCTGGGAAGTTTCTCAATTCCACCGTCAACCAGATTAATGAAATATTTATAGATAGAAAGGGTGGAAGATACAAAAATTTTAAAATTGACACCCTATATATGTACCTATAAGTATTATCGGAAATCGATATCGAAAAGTGAAAGGAAACTTTGATAAACCTTCTTCGGTAGTAAAATAATCTAAAGAAATAATCTCGATGAATACATTAACTTGATTAAAATAACTTAATAACTACTAGAACGGTTAGATAGACAGGCGATAAAGGCATTTGCCGAAGCACCCGACCTATTGTAGACACGCTGACAGGAGGCAGCTTAGATTCATAGCCTCGTGACAGCGTTGCGTGACCGGCTTACAGAGTTCTGAGTTTCTGACCTCATATGACTACGGTTATCAATGGGGATCGTGTATAGAACACATAAACTCCAACCTACCCCCAAATGATGTCTAACTACTGGTTGTTATTATAATCTAGTTTATTGTGATTTAAGCCGTGATTAACGCCGTGAGGGGCATTATCGCTCTTGTTTACCTTTGCTTGATTGTCGTCGAAAGGGGCACAAGGCGGTGGAACTTCGTTCTTGTTACCGGAAAATTATTACTATAGGTACATACTGAATATTTACTATGTATGTATACCTACTTTAACGTAAACCTTCTACAAACACACAGATATTATAATGAATAGAAGACGAGGACGTGTCGTGTCTTGTGTAAAAACTTGTCTCGACTTGCCCTAGGATTCTGAATTGTTATGCAATCCTGAATGTGGATGGAGGTTTATTCTTACTTTCTACAAGCTCCACTATTTTGAGCGTTTTTAGGTGCCAATTCAAACGACAGTGTGCAGTTTTACAACAATTAACCAGTTCATATATTTTAGTTTATTAAGAAAACGAAACAAAGAATGAACAGTTTTGAATAGTCTTAGCTTGTGCTGTAGGGTAATGACAACTTTTTTGTCAACAGTGATGAAAAGAATAACAGGAAAGAATACATGATTGAAGAATAGATAGAGAAAAAAATTGGCATTTTTTGGGCAGGACACCTTGATAGATAATTCCAGTTTCCGCTATCTGCAAACAATTTTTATTATTTACAAAAAATACAATTTCAAAAAATATTTATTACCTTGCCTTCTCTAGTATTATCAACATCTGATAATGGCTCAATTCACTCCCTCACCTCCCACACACTCCTTGCTTATGTGTGCTCCTTTGCTATAGTGGGTTCAAAAGAAGATTCATCAACTTCTTTTTTCGGTTTATAATCTAGATTATAATCACATCAAATAACATTCAATAAATATTTATGTATGAAAAATTACCTTTTCAAATCCCAAGGTTTGATCCCACCTCGTTCCAACCGAACTAAAGGCTATTCTTCCTGGATTGGACGTATAAAGCTCTATAAAGAAAAAATTACTTTAATAATTTGTATGACTTTAGATGACAAATGAAAAAAGATTATTGTTAATGAAGTTTTGCTTAATTAAACTTTTTTCTACGACAACCTCGATAAATATTCATTTTATAATCGTAACTTCACTCATAAACAAGCATATTTTGTACAGAATTTCATTTTTGCATCGGCTGCTAGGCAAGTTGCTAAGCAACAAATGCGAAATGGAATATTTCGTGTTAGGTTTAGGCAAAGATTACAGAATAAATATAAGATGTTTTACTCGTTCGAATTTATCGCATAAAGCACCGATGCCGCTGGTGACTGTCTGGTGACTTGGATGGTACAGTACGTCGCTACGTCCTTACTTGCATTTAATTCGGCATATTATACGGGACGTCGAGCGCTGTTATTTTAGAACGGTGTTTATAATTGGTTGCTGGTGTTTTATATTTATGTTGTATAGATTTTTTTAATTTATTAATTAATTGTTGAAATGAGCAAAAAATCATTTTAATATTTTTTTCTTTAATAGCAAAGCTTAAACACTAAATATTTTGTAATATTTGCTAATACAAAATTACGGATTAATTTTTATAATAAGGATATTATATAAACAAGAAAGAAAACACAAAAAATTAACAGCCCATTCGGCTGATAATTTAATAAACAGAGAAACCTTTTTCTGTAAACTAAAAGCTCACACGACAAAGAAGGATGAATTTAGTGGCTTATGTGTACCATCAAGGGACATTGTTGAGAACGTTATTGCGATGGAAAATATATTTATCGAAAAATTCAAATCTATAGCTAACCAAAGGGGAATTGGTCAGTTCCTTTTGAACGAATTTACTAAATTTTCTTTTCATCATCCATGTAATCAATTTTCTTTCAAATATTATGCAAGTCTCTACACCAGAGTCTGTATATATTTTACTCTCAAATGTATATTGAAAGATTTGAAAGACAATAGATTAAATTTAACACAGAAACCAAACTCCAAACTTAGTATTTTACAACATTTATAAAAAATTTTAATAAAGTCCTGCAGCTGCTTCTCTTTTTACTGTTTTAACCTTGTCAATCCAAAAAATACGCGTTATTTAAAGATCAAAATTTAAGATTTAGTGGCCCTATTATTCTGGTGGCTAATGAGTATATTTAATTTAATTTGTGATAAATATCTGATAGATTATCAATGAGTATCAAAAAATTACCAAGTTGCTGGATAAAAACTGTGAATTGATTCATTTTAAAAATTTTAGTATGCAATTCGCAACAAAATGGGCATCATTTTGTGCTCATTGCATAATATACTATTTCGTTTTGAATTTGCTACACTGTATCAACATTTGGATCGGTTAGGCACTGTTTTCAGTTCCAACAAAAATATTTACCAAAATTTACAACACGTTGAAAGCCAACTAATTGCAAATTAACCACATCATAAATAGCCCGACCGAAAGAAAATTAAAGTAATTTCGTTTCTTTTTTTGTTTCAGGTAAGTGTTTCCTAATGAGTTTATTGACTTCTTTTCGCGGCGACTACAATTCTCTAAAAACCAAACGGTGAGTAGTAATTTTCTTCAAATTTAATTTAAACTAACCGCATCTTAGAACCAAATATACTCGAAACTGAGAAGCAAAAAAAACATTCCAAACAGTAAAGAAAAGTAGCGGCAACTGAGACTCAGCTCATCATTTTAAATAAATTTTTTTGATTGATGGTTCTATTCAAATTTTGTGACCTGTCTGTATAATAATAATGTTAATTTCACATTGTAAGCGATATAGCAAAATGTGGTAGAATATTACCATCCTGTATTGAAAATCCCATTATAGACTATGAGCCCATGGGGAAAAAAGTGTCGCGATTTGAAACAGCAGCAAACCCGTTCAGAACTATAGTTTATCATGCTACCATCGGTTCCAGCACTAATGCGTACATTTTCTCTTGTGCAGAAAAGCGCAGTGGAAAACTAAACATTTCATTTTTCACCCCCCGGAACCGTGATATGAAACTGTACGCCGTTTGTTACATTTGATAGTAGAACCATAGGAGATCGGTCCAGACTCTATGGCGTTCAAAAATAATCGTTCGGAAAATCTAGGAAATTTTTAAAAACCCTTATTTTTTACCCCCCGGAACCGTGTTATGAAACTGTACGTCCTTTGTTACATTTGATAGTAGAATCATAGGAGATCGGTCCAGACTCTATGACGTTCAAAATAATCTTTCGAGCAATCTAGGAACAATCTTAAAAACTCTTATTTTCTACCCTCTAAAAAGGTGATTTGAAACTGTACGTCATTGGCTTCTGTAGATTATACAACATATAATCTTTGATCAAAAGTATAAACCTGAAAGTGAAAAAGAAAGCTTCAAAAAAAGCACTGCAAAATTGTCAGCATGTAGTTTTCCTCCCTCACGCATGGAGTTGGAGCAACAGTATCGTAGATCGATCTACATTTCAAAAATTTGGTGCAATTCCAACGTAAAAAACCCAACACAGCTTAGTCCGGTCAATTATGGGTGGGAAATTGAACAGAACAGATATGTTTTTCATTGGTTTGATGGCGAAGAATGCCCTGAAACGGTAATGGACCTAATTGAAGCTGATGAGCCATTGGATGATAAGAAGTGTGATGACCCATGTGATACCCAATCTGATATTCAAGATCAAGGAAAAATATCCATAGTGTCCATGATATATGTTGATAATAGTAATAAGATAAATATTTGTATATTTTTGCAGATGACGATGAAAATATAGATCCGCAATGTATAGATTTTAACATTACTTCGGATATGGAAAGCGATACCTCAGATGAAGAATAACTTTTTTTATTAAAATCACTTTAAATTACTTTTGTTGAAATTGAAATTAAAATGTAAAATTAATATTTTACATCTATATTGCGAACAAAAAATCAAATAAATAATGAATAAAAATGACAGATTATATTATTACTATCAGAAATAAATATAATTAAAATAATAAAATATAAATATAAAAGACTATAATAACTTTGTTCTTCGGTAAGTAATCGATTTTTAAATCAAGTCAGCTTGGCAAAACTTTCTTACGACCTCCTGCACAAATATTTTTGCACATGATTTAATAATTTCTTTATAAATAAAAAATTGATTGTAACAAATGCCATTCATTTTTACATGAGATTTCACGCGTGAAAATAATCATATGCTAAAACTAACAGTTGTAGGTAGTACCTACCTACATACATTTTTAGAAAATTTTGTTTTTTGACTATCCACACTATTATTATTTTTGTACGACATTATTTTATCATATTATTTTATTCTAAAAGGAACCTATTGCACTAGATGCCGTACAGTTTCAGATGACCTTTTTTGAGTAGGAAAATCTCGGAAAAGAAACGATTTCCCACGGCTTCTCAAACAACTTTTTTTGCACGGCACTTCTGTCAAATCTTTATTTATATGTTGTATAATCTACAGAAACCAATGACGTACAGTTTGAAATCACCTTTTTAGGGGGTAGAAAATAAGAGCTTCAGCTCTCGAGATATTTCTAATTTTTAGGCTAAGATCTTTCGATCTATCTCGTGGAGTAAAATAAAAATGATCGGTGGCAATTAAATTGGATTCATGTCGCATTAGTGGGAAATGTAGATTCGAAAAGACACCTGGTGCATTTTTGACGATCTGTCAAATGCTTTCTTTCTTCGTTTTATTGAAAGAGCATTAATGTTTTAGGATAATAGATGTTTTTCGCTTTTTTTTAACGGTTTTGAGGCGCTTTAACGATTTTAGTTCTTTTCTCACTTCTAAAGGAAAGATGATAGATGATCTATTTTGGATTGAAAGGAAAATTTATGGAATTTTTTAATTACTTTGTTTTTCTGAGGGAAAATTCACATTTAAAGTCGTTTATCAAATATGAAAATTGTGAAATTTCAATAAAAAATTTCTAGAAATAAAATTAGAGCTTACTTAATACTGAGCTTTGATTGAATTAAGCCGAATAAATTCCATTTATCTAATAAACTTTCATGGTTTTATCTTGTATAGAAATTTCTTTTTACGTCAAACAAACTCTGTAACCAAAAAAGTCCATTGAACTCGACGTTCAAATAATTTTGTATTTTTTTTAGTTTAATATCAGTCCCTACAATATAACATTAAAATAAATTGAAATTTGTGATTGGAGTCAGGCAAGCAGTAAATTAAATTTGTCCTGCCGCTTCTGCCGCCCTCCTCCCCCACTTCTATATTGCTGACTCCATATACTGAGGATAATTGATTAATTGAAATATTAGCTACATCGCTCGAAAATTGACCATTTTCGGCGTACACTTTCCAAAATAATTCCATCGATTAACATTTTTTAATGAAGCTACTCCATTTTTTTATTATTTCAGTTGCGAGCTACACATTTTTCAAAAATATTTACTATACTATCTCTCATACTAAATTTATAGTATGGGATCTTATAAAGATAGTAAGAAAATATTTTTTTTTAGATTATAAACAATATTTAAAAAATTACAGATACTTCTAGGACTTATGACTTATAATTATTGATTTCCAGTCTAAATACAAACATCTCATTTTCTATTTACTTCCATTAAAAAGTGTTTATCGTAAATATTTGTTTGGAAAATCGTTTTGATTTATAAATAATGAATGACCGATGCATCGAGCTCAGGTGATATCTATCATCCATCCTTCTTGTCTGGTTCCTAAGCTCCTTTTGACCTCTGTTGGAAACTGGTAGCTAGACTTTAAAGTTAGCAAAGGCGCTATATGTATGCTTATATGATGACAGTTTCCTGTATTACGGCCATCATTCATTATTCTTTGTCAGGGAAAGTCGAATTTGTAGCAGATGCTAGGTTAGCTTTTATGGCATATTGCACTTTTTTTTCCTTGAATATCCGATAGATTTGAAGTCGTAAATTTCGAGGGTGGAAAATTTGCTTTTTCATAAAAAACGGATTTGCGGTGGAAAACTAACGTGCTACGATATTCCTTTTTTTTAAGTAAACGTTGAAATTTTCAAAAATAAAAATTCGTTGACCCATTCTTATACCTGCAATATAATATTCATCCAGCACAAATTGCTTGCGTCAATATCATTTCTTTCCTTTAACCAATTACTGTAATTTGATTTCCACAAATTGTGAGAATGTATTAAAAAATTCATCCGTCATTATGTAAGTTGGACTATAAAATGTCAATATCGATATGCATTTTTATTTCAAATCGGAGCCATTACACAATTCGGTAAAATTATTATTATTATCTGACAAAAGCATATCCCGACGTGTGCGGTTTTAAAACAAACGAGAAATTTGAATTTGATGTCACCGCATTCTGCAATCCACATTTCAAATTTGCTAATAAATTCCTAACTAGTTGTTTTATTATTATGAAAATATTAATACAAGCGCTGGAGTTAAAAAGCCAAACATTTATGTGGCTTTTCAGGAAATATCCCGGCAGGCTGATGCTTGGTGGGAAGAGATTAAGAAGGTAACCAAGGATGTCTATATATTAGGAACTCTCAACAATATTCTTCCTTATTATTATTATTAGCCTGACCGGGCCAATCGACCCCCTTGTAATCTAGAATATACTCTGACATTAGAATATTTGAATCCCACCTTCGAAGTACGCTGTTTTTGTTGGCTTCAGCAGAATGTAATGGTCACCGCCAGTTGGTGAAGGATGCCAAACAACGGATCCAGCTGCAGTATGATGTAGCGGCGCATTTATGAGAACTTTAATTACAATCCAAGTTGAACACGGATGTATGTATGTATGTATGTATGTATTTTGAGGTGATATTCACTGAGACCTAAAAGATCGATTGTGCCCCCTTACTGACTCCTTCAGTCCTATCTCCCGGAGGAATTTTAGGATATCTGCTGGCTGCAACTTGGGTAAATGTTCCTCTTCTATTCAGTAATCTCCCAGGTGCTGTGCTTTAGGATCCTGGAGTGCTGTGCAATTGGAAAGTATGTGGATGGAGGTTTCTTCTTCCATGCCATAAAATCCACATTCTTCTTCCTCCACTATGTTGAGCTTTTTCCATTGTCCAGTTAAAACTCTTAGCGTAGTTTTACTTTGATTCATGCATTCATTTGATATCAACAGGTAGTAGTCACCCAGAAGAGTATTTGATTATATGAGCCCTGCTAGATCTTACCAATGGTCAGATCTCCTCTTTTTCTCGGCCTTACCTATTTCTTCCAATATTACACTAGGACTGATTCGGCAAAAGGTTCAGACCCCCAGAAAGGTATTTCAGCCACCCTCTTTGCTAGTTCATATGCTATTTAATTTCCTCCTATTCCAGTGTGTCCTGGAATCCATAGTGTTCTTGCCTTGTCCGACATTATGATAACCCTTTGGCTTCTGTATCCTTTATCAATATTGAACTGGGCGCAATTTCTTATGGCGTGGATTTCCGCTTGAAAGATACTTGGGGTTTTTCACAAGCTTTCAGATTGTTTAGTTCCTGACCCAAACACTCCTAACCCAGTTCCTTCTATTGCTTTTGAGCCGTCTGTGTTCCATTCTTTCCAAGTCTGGTAATGGTATTTGGATCCTATTCCTTCTTGTTGCCTAGTTCCGTAACATTTTTTGAATTTATTAAAAAATGTCTAAGCCAACATCTACATTTTTTCCTTCAGACTGTACAATTTAACAGATTAGATTCGAAACGAGACCATTTCACTAATCAATTTCTTTTAATTTTAACCTTATCCTTCTGGGTAACGAATCAAGAAAAATGTCGGAACTTCATCTTGTAGACGTTTTTTTATATTTGACAGAACTTGAAATAAATGATGGCGATGAATCAGATGAATGTTTCCAAAAAAAAAGTTCATTGACCACTAACAAAGCTGCGTCATTTTTCGTTTGCAGAGTGTGAGAAATGATATGTGCGGTATTAATGGCTAAAAAATATTAAGCTCGAACATCCAGCTTGTCAGTTAACGATTGGTAAAGTCAGAGGTTGATAGATCTTAAAATATTTCATCTCTCCTTTTGTTCATCATATTATTTCTCTAAGCTATCCCGGAGAGTGCTCCATTTAGTACGCGGATTCTTAATAAATCAGTTGAAAAATCAAACAATTTAATTGTTTCTGGAATGAATCTTTTATTTTATAATCAATATACTGAAGACTTCAATATCCTTGACTTGTAGCTTCGAATTTCTAAAATACATTTAATCCACCCACTTTACCGTGCTCTCAAGTAATATTTCAATGTCACAGTGAAGATATGATATTGTTTATCAATTAAATTGGGTATTTTAAAATAGCCTGAGTGAAATGGTGTTTACTGGGGTGGTCTCTAATGAAAATATGATTAATCTTTGATTATTTTTAGGCCCACAGAATTATCTACTAAGCTTTTTCTTAAGAAATTTAAATAAAACAAGTTAAGAATTCAGTGCAGATCAAAGAACATTATTTATAAGGAAATATCTCACCAGTATATATAATTAAATCCTAAGGAGTAGCATTTCTTTCAACCCAACTTAATTCTCTACATTTGAATAGCCGCCAATGATTGAAAAGTCCTTCGCAGTTTTGTGTATTTTTGTTAGGCATGAAATCCTCTAAGGAGATACAAACGAAGCCCTATTACAGTCCGCTGTATTTCCGACATTCATGAAAATATCCTTACTTCCGGTTCATCTCTTTTTCAATCATCATCCAGTATCGATAAAGTCAGATTCAAAGATCCCACCCAATTCGATTTACATTTTTTGATGCTCAGGTATTACGTAGGCTTGGGAATAATTCAACTAATGCTTTGTTTAGACTTTGACATTGCGTATCGTGCTAATTCCTGTGGACAATAAAAATGTTCTCCCTATCCTTAAGATAACTAATTGCAAATAGGATGTCGTGTCGACGAGTGCATAGCCTGACCTGGCTAAACAATAACTTTGCTGTAACTGGTATGATTGCCGCTGCCAGATTTG
>CAJUYG010000052.1:117293-184316 GCA_910591675.1 Galerucella calmariensis | reverse complement strand
CGAAAAATACGCGGGTTCGATCCTCGACCGCGCCCTAAATTTTTTTTTAATCAAGAAAATGACAAAAATTCCATTTTTCAAATGGATCGCTTCAAATTTAGATATTACATAGGTAAATCTAAATAAAAATTATATATTTGACAGCTTGCCAGTGGTCAATCTTAATAAAAATTCATTTGAGAGCTTTTTTATCCGTACACGTACGGATAAGTTTTTTCCCGTACGCGTATGAATGAATGAATGAATTCCCGTACGCGTATGAATAAAGGCCACTTTCCATAGAATTAGACAGTGCGATATATGTCACTTTCCTATGTGATCGTAGGAAAACATTATTAACTGTTCACTTATTTTATTTTTCATTTAATGAGGATTCCCCGTTTATTTATGTGATACATTAATTGAATTCTTTAGAGCGGTAAAATATTCGAAGAAGTTCGCTTCGCCACCGTAGTGTAAAGTATTTTACAGAAACGGGCCGTGTTAAGGCGTAACAAAAATATTTTCGTGGTATACTTCTGCAATTAAACGGTGGACTTCGAGTTTGTTTTCGGGTTGTTAAAATATTCCAAATACTTATTGGATTCCGAGACACCTTTTGTAATGTCGATTTGTTGGGTTTTTAAATAAATTCACTTTTTTCGTTCCTACTGTTTAAAGTTGGTATAGTTTGTTCAACCATCCTTTGCCGTTAGGTCACAATCGGTGACGTACTCTGCTGTTTTACGTATGTCTTATATTAGTTGAATGTTATTTCACACTTAACCTCAAAATTATAATCAATGACATATGTTAAGAATTGTTTTCAAAATAGGACAATTGAACTGCCAAAAGTAACAGATAAAATTTATGTCGACCTTAGATAAGAAATACGTTAATGACGTTACAATTCCGTCTCATCCATTTCATGAATGAGAGAGCAAGCTGGACAATGTATGACGTAATGGCAAAAGATGGTTGAACAAACTATAAGACTTTAGGTGATTCCTTAATATACAGGGTGCAGCAGATAAACCTTCGACTGGAAAAATCTTAGGTAGAGTTGCACTGCTATATATTTTTTCTATTTGTGTATTAAGGTGCGATTGGCTTATCAGAAAATTATAAATGTATCAGGGCTTTATGATACAATCACCATTAGAATTTTATCAATAATGACTATTAAAAACGGACATATCCATCAATATCTGTTTTAATGCAAATTCTTTGTTAGTTTGAAAACATAGTCTAACATTGGTTCATCAAAACTAGCGCATTGTCGATTAATCAAACTGGTATTGGTTGCCCATCAGAGAGGCTAATCGGGCTTAAAAAATAAACTAAAACCTGTGACGGTATTTCCAGTGTATGCCCGTTGCACCCAAAGGGATTAAAAATTTGCAGCCCCTACTGTTATTGATGGTAATTGCTTTAGATTCGATATTCAGTTAATTTATATGTAGGGATTTTACGTTTACCAGGACCAATCAAATAAAAAATGCTCTCTATGCTCAGTATCTACTATTAGACTTGGGAAAAATATTCCCCAACTCTTTTTTCTCTTCCTTACTTGGAATTGATTGAAAAATATGAAAAACCTTTCAGAGTGATTGGGATTTGAACGATTTTATGATTTTATTTCGAACTAGTCTTGTACATTTAGGATTAAACAGTTTTATGGATGGAAATATAAACTGAAATATAATCGAGATATCGATAGAGATTCGAAATTTATAATTGATGGAGAAATGCAATAATACGATGCAAATCGTATTCCGTTTATATTACGGACGTAGATTTGAATAGTAATTTGGAAAGTTAATTGACCGATCATAAAGGTGTACGGTATTCCTCTCGGGCCGTCGGCGTTGGAATTTACTCTAATGCTCTAACTACCGCGATATGTTATATACGTAACTATGGACCCTCCTTTGCTTAATAGACGATCTAGGAGGTGCTTCAGATAACAATGTCCCCATGAATAAATAATATACATACTTATAGAAGAAAATTTCTTTTGAACCAGTGAATAAAACTTAATTTATATTTGCAAAAATTTGTCGTTAGCAACGAACTCGGGTTTTAGCTTTTGCAATTTATTTTAGACGAGCTTCACCCATTTTGGAGTATTTCTATACACTATAGCTATGAAACTAGTTTGTATTTGTCCTTTGTCTACTCTCTTTGTGGTCCCGAGGAACTTATAGGCTAGTCTTAAGCCATTTCTTCATGCAATAACAATATTTGTTGGATATCTTCCCATACCATGACACATTACAGAATATATAACAATACCCAATTCACCTTTCGCGATATTCGACCTCAAAAACCTACACATGTTACCAGGAGAAGTAATTTGAATTTAAGTTGGCAATTCTGTAGATCTCAAATTGGTCAGATTCCGCCCAGTTTCACACAGCACTTTTTAATATTGACATCAGGTGATAGTTTTCATTTTTGATAGCTCTGATAGATAGATATACCTAATTTACCATCGCATTCGCTCTTGTTATTTTATTATTTTCACTTAGTTTCGTTGAAACTGTTCCTTTAAAAACTTCAGTAAGCATTTGTATTAAATATATATAATTATGGATCCTTCTACTTCGAATATCAGCTCCTCGCGTTGTCCAGTGAACTTATAGGTCATTTAGGACCGTCAAAAATCAAATCTATTCATATTATATCTACAATTTTTCAAGCAATTGGTAAGATTATTACTTTTATATTAACATGGTGTTGAATGCTCATCATTTTCCTTATAGGAGTACAACTGATCATTAAATATCAAAAGAATACCGAAGTAGAAGAACAAAATACAGTGCAGCAAATATTAGTGGAATACCAGGACTTTTGAAAATTTGTGATAAGTTAATTAAAAATGCTGTTCGAGAAACAAAAATGAGCTATCTATATTATGCATTGTATTTTTACATATTTGGAAATATATCGTCAAAAGTCTATGGAGGTTATAAGCTATCGAAGGTTTAAGAAATATATAAAAGAATGGGTTTTATGAAAGTATAGTGAAACTTTTAAAATAATTAAAAAAACTAACTTATTGACTTCCTTTTAATTGCATTCAGTTATTTGCTAATTAAAAACAGCTATATTAGAGTGATGTGTATGTTCTAATCTCTACGAAACAGGACAAAGTTTTACATGTGACAGAATACTCGTCTGTTTAACATCTAAATAATACTAGACAGACGTGAAATCGACTTACGACTATGCGTGGCTGATTTCTTTATCAATCAAGGCATATTTATTAGATTTGGAACACGACTGCTGACTACTTTTTCGGAACACACCCTTTAGTAACTAATCTGGTAACTTTTAGTGGTATGAGTGAAGCTTTTCAAATTACTCCAGCTGGTTATTGATGGACCATAGTAGACGTAATACTTTTAATGCAGCTATCTAATCGTATATTCCCTTTAAGTTATATTGCGGACTATGAAGATATCGTATCGAATTACAAAAAGCCGACAACTTTAAGTTCGCACAATATTTATTACGTCAAGTATACCCTAAATTAACCTGAAACCGACTTTATTCATTTATTTAAATCCCGTGGTTACAAGTATTTAGGAAAAATCACGCACAGATTCTGTATTTGAGTTGTCAGTTAACCGTTTAAAGTCCTTAGATACCTGCTAACGTAATTATGAAGTAATCCTTTAGACATGTCGCAACTGGACTGTTAATACTTCACAGACCGACAAATCCAGACAAAATCCGACTGAATATCCGTTTACGTTATCGACCTCTCTATGACCCTAACACATAGTTATGCATCAAGGAATTAAGTGTGGAGAATTCCCCGACGAGATCCAGTCAAATCTCTCAGCGGTGTATCATTTCAATTGATACATTTTCTGGTTGGTAATCGATTGATTTTCCTAAAGATTTCATGCATCTGGAAGGTTGTCTGAGAAGCTTTTTCTAAAAATAAATATAAAATTTACAACCTGTTCGGTATATATTATGTTTTAATTAATATTGAATCCAACGCCCTTAACTGTAAGCCACTGACAACCACTGAAGTGTGGGCCAAGTACGGGGTAGGAAATGCATCGGGGGAGCCCTAATTCATCCCAGTTAAGCCCGTTGCGGTGGCAGAAGTCCGGTGTTGCCACGACCATTGCCATTGATTGGCAGCGAATCGCGTCAACTCGGCCCAAAGGGGACATTAATAATGCACCCCGTGGGGATTCGTTATAAAGTATCGTAAATCCAAACTGAATCTGACAATCTCGCTTTATAATAGATACCGAGGTGTAACAGTATTATTTTTACAGTGCAAAATCTACTTTTCGATTTTAATTTGGTATCTTCAATTTGAATCATGAATACATTTATAATGTGTAAGGGAAAGATGGAGAACTAAAATTATTGAGATATGCCCCACCAACCCCACCCAATTGTAATGCCTTCCAACGGTATAGGTGACAGTTAACAGGGTGTCTTTATCCAAACTTCAAACAAAATTGTATTGAAAAAAAAGTGAGATTTATGCGTATAAAATTAAAGTTAAAACACCACGTAATCCCTATGTTTTTCCGGTAGTAACCGTGTTTTATTCGAAAGAATGAATTGGAATAAAAATGTCATATTTATGCAGATACGGCAGTACTTTTTCGAAAGTTTTCTATGTAACATGTGCACGTAGTTTTTACATCTATCATTGCAGTCTTCTTTCGTCGCTATCATCTCGTTTTCTCTATTCTTTTCAAATACTCAGTGGTTATGGTTTGCCACAAAAATCTCTGGTTATTTAAAATAATGTATTACTGAACAATCGTTTTTTTGTATTTTTTCTTTTGTGTATGTGCTACCATCAGCAAATACATATTTTCCGTGATCATATTATCTCACTTTATTTGTTGAATGGATAATTTGAAAGGTTTGTTCAATTTTTTATTGCTTTTTCATCATAAATATCCAGTTATAACTCTTTAGACTGAAACTTAAAATATATATTTTGAATATAAAAACATTTTTATTTGAGCGTAACATTAAATTAAAATTCATACGAGGAGTATTTCTAGACCAACCTACCGACACGAGCTAGGACAAAAACTAAGGGAAAGATAAACGATGACCACCCTTCACTAGCATTGCTTCAAAAACATACACCAATGCCTGGAGGCCTCTTCCAACGCTTCTACGTCTCTCTAACTCAGTTCGAAACAGAAATCAGAAATGAGGTTACACAAAATTTTCTAGCTAATCTTTCAAATCGTGCCCATCCTGAGTGCCCCATTCTTATTTCCAAGCCATCATATCAATTTCTTCTCATTCTTCTTCTTAAGTCGTCCCCATACGCAGCGAACCCAGGTCCACGAAGCAATCTCAGTTAGGCAACGGCAATTTGTTCAAACTTCTCCCAAAATTTCAACCACACTTCAAATAAATGTTCGAAACTTTTCGCACAAGCACTGCTCTTAGAGGGAACTTTTTAACCTTCTCAGTACCAATGAAATGCTGAGAGGTTAAATCGTATACAACCTTGATGTAAGGCATTCTACGTCGGTACCTATAAATAAATTTCAAGAAGTGCTGGAATATTATCTCTAAGGCAACCTCCCAACCAGAGTCATCAATAACAGAAACAGTAGATCCGCTCCAAAAGTATCTTCCTTCACTGCCTAAATCATAGATGTGAGCCATTAAATACTATTTTCTCCCTTTACCCAAGTATTGTACCATTTTTTCGAATTTCAGATATGGAATGTGACTAACCAAACTGCTGGATCATCCCTCATACTGTCCTGATTTGGTTTCAGTCTTACTGCCATTCATTACGAATTCCTGAAATGCATCGTTATTTCAGTATTGTACCCATCGTAAAACTGAATGTTTATACACAATTTGTGCATGATAGTCGTAAACATTTTATAAAGCTAGCGGTAAACGCTAACGAATGCGTCAGTGGTAGCGTAAACAAATGACAACTAGTGCCCTTTATACGAACGACCAATTTTACGATTTTATAGCGCATGAGGGAAATACATATAGTTATGGGTTATTACCTCATTGGTTATATATACATATACATCTCGAAATCTGTGGATATGGAATACAAATTATTAGATTTATGGTTTATAAAATTTTGTCGGTGTATTTTTGATACTATATTGATCCTTGCGCTTTTAACGGACATTTTTATGATCTCGTGCTGTGTTCATAACATCCTCCAAGACATAAAATAATACTATAAGCTAAATATTTCCTTTCACGCATCAGCTGGAATATGATGAGCTCAATTTTCTGATGCCGCATTTTTTTATGCTTGTAATTCTCATTCTATTTCGAATCTGGGACATCCTATATATATTTTTATTCTTAATCCGGAACTGTATTTTATGGTGCATATGCACCAATTACACAAATCTCTCCCACAGCTTCTCATTTTAATAAAAGCCTCAGTAAAAATTAATACAATCGTTTGCCGTACGTTTTGGTCCATCTGTGCATTACGGCTGTACCGTACAAGAATTAGTTTCGTTTATTACGGTTTTAATTTGACTCTATTAAATTTAATTGAAAGTAATTAACAAACTAGAGTATGTTCTCTCGTTTACACTGAATTCTTCAATACACAAAAAGATCGATAGAAATTTAAATCCAACTGTATCGTATGACAGGAGAAGAATAGTGACTTTGGGACACCCGGTATAGGTTAAAACTAAATTATCAAGCTCATTCACGCCATAGAAAAGTTTCCGGTGCCAAAATAGTTTGACAACTGAATCAGTAGAGTTTAATTATTCATAACAAGCTGCAAGTTTTGCAATATATTACATTTTATGCGTTTGAATTATATTTCACCAAGTGAAATACAAACCTCTTCTTCGCCTAAAAATGGGACATTTCTAAATTCATTCGCTTAGTCGAAATAATCGAAAAACAACGCAAAGTATGCGCTACCCACGAAAATAAATGAACTGACGCATTGTCGTTGAAAAGTTTTCTTCAACTTCTGAACATCCGCAAAACTGTCCAGTTATTTACTAAAGCATTCGAGTCCAACAACGGTGCGGTTAGGTTTAGCGTTTAGGTATCGATCGAGGCTTAATATTATAATTTTAGCCAATTTGTCCTCCAATAGAATTCCGGTAATGGCATCACCAAACTAATAATGCTCTGCTCTAACTCTCTGTACTACGAAAGGGCGAAGGGGCATGAGAATATCGGGGAGGACGTAGATTGGGTCTCTGAGAGATTATTTCAATTTTCTGATGGAATCGCTTGTGTGTGTGTGTGTGTATTATTTCAGATTGGTATCAGAGAGAACAGATAGGGAATACAAAGTAGATATTTGACGTTCAACTGAGAGATCAACTGGAACTTTCAGTTGATAAAGAACAGACACAATTCACTTAATGGAATTATATTATATCGTAGAAATGTATTAAACTAGTCGATGATAAATTGGGAAAAACTATTTTTCCGTCGACCGTGTATTAACATATGCTATTAACATTCTCAAAATTAGACAAAATCATACATTAATGACCCCCATTAATGCATGAATTACCTACATTACTCAACGATTTTCTGCAGGCAACCCAAAGCACATCTGTGGTGTAGGCAACCAAAAATACAATGACGTATTCAAAAAATGAATCCTAGTATAGAATGCTTCTAGTTTTTGACTTACCTATCGTTTTATTTTATTATTCTACAAAATTATGATAAATATTAGTGTTAAGACATCTAAAAAAGAATTTAAGCAAAACGAAAACTGACCTTTGAACCAGCGACCATCTCTGTGACATTTAAATGTCATTATTTATTTTTGACAGTACTTACCTATGAAACAAATAAATACTTTTAGGTTTTAAATATTGAGAAAAACGAATACAACTGATTCAGACGACGGAAAAGCTTTGTAGCTAACACGAGTATTAAAAAATGGCAATTAATAATCTCAAACATTAACGTTAAATTATCTCGATTGTTAATGGCCCTCATTAATACACTGTTGGTTAAATAACTATAAACAAATGGTATATTATACACCACGGTGGTGAAGACTTATTATTGACTGAGCACCAACATTATTTTGAAAGGGCCTTTACACAATTTGGGTACATAAAAATTTCACACTCTACACCACAGCGTTTATAAGTGCACCACGAGAACTTCACAGCTAGTAGTGGAAATAATATTTTAAGTACCTACTAGGACTTCGAATTAAAAAAGTATGGATTTCTCAACAAGCGAAGATTCTAAGTTGAATAAAAGATCCAACTGGAGAGATTGTGGAGTATTTGAGAATAAAAAGATATAGTAAAATTTAAAATTATGTTCTGCATTAATATATTCGCCTTGGGAAATCAGAACACAACGTATTTGAATTTCTATTACATCTCCGAATCCATTATAAAGTGGGATTATCAGATTTACTTCGATATATTAGATTCCCATATACGATCTCATTTTTAAATAATACATTTCCAATTCCAATTCTGAATAGAACTTAAAACAGTAGATTAAAAAAAATGTTATGCAAGATACGTATAAGGGATGTCCCAGAAGATCGTACCAAAAATCGATATTGAGAGACAGAGAGCTAAACAGATAAGTTTTATTTTATATAGTATAATATTTTCGCTATTGTTAAGTTGCATCATTTGTAAAATAAAACTGAAGTTTTGTTGTATATTTGGTGGTATATTTGAACTACAAGTCTTTGGTTCTAGTTGGTATATTTATTTCATTTTTTCCACTACTATCATGTGAAGTTGACAATTATTGCTTCTTCTAGCCAACTGAGAGGTTGAGTTTCTATATTAGTGGTCAATAATTTTCTATTATCAACCTAGTTCAATAATGGACAAATTTAAATATTTTGAGAATTCAGGGATAGTAATCCAACAAAAACTTATACAACGTATACCCAGCAGATAGTCTTTAACATATTTGCTGCTTAAAATTACCCATCAAGATAGAATTATTTGAATAAAAATGCCATTAGTTTAAAATTCGCGCTCAACCAAAAATGACTGATGACATAACGAGTACGTTCATAATACAATGTCCGCCATAAAGTTGGAACCATATGGGAATTTTTTTTATTATTGTAGTTAAATAACAACTTTGGATAGCAATTACTTCTGCTTCTGAAATAACTTAAAATGCGTCAAGTCAAAGTTGACAGTATGTCAATTGTCGAGCTCGTAATTTTGGAAAAAATGTCCTAAAAACGGGTCAATTTGTTAAAATTTCGAAAAATGTTACTTAGAAATTATGATTCTAATCACATTTTATGCTTATGTGCCGATTTTGAGGGAGAAATTTTGATGTTCAATAAATTTCATATTTTCGTATTTTTTATTCACCCCCCGTATCTGGCTACGTCTGTAAACATAATGTACCTTGGAAAATCTCACCTTGTATTTGTGCACAAAATTCTAATCTTGAGTCAAAGTCTCTTTCAATGTACTAATAAATTTAGGCTTATATGGGTGATAATGGTGTTTCTTTAAAATTCTCCTTACAGTTGTATTTGCTACATTTGTCCTCTCCGATATTCCAGCTACAGAGGTAACCTTATGCTCCACAACATCTAGCAATATTTCTTCTTCTTTGTCAGCAATTTCCCATGCAACCTGCTGTTTTTTAAAAATATTATTCACTGAACCGCTGTCCTTGAATTTTGACATAATTTTGCCGACCGTCGCTTGGGAAATATGTCTTTCAGGATGTCTGGTATCAAAAATTTCGGCAGTAGTTCTATTTGTACGGTCTTCGCCATGAATTAAAATTATTTCAACCTTTTCATATTTTGTAAGCATGTTTACAAAGTTGCCGACAATAACAACTAATATTTTCTAATAAACTGTCAATTTCGTATTTTGTTTTTAAAACTTTCACTTTTTTTCTTACTTATAGCAACGACATTCCATGGATGTATTGATTTTTTGTACATAAGTTCCTTTAAAGTGATCTATTTATTGTTTGTAATTTTGAAGTACTTAGTCGTTATGCGTTACGATATTCAGATTATAATTAAAATCATTTTGGTACTATCCAACTAAAGTTTAATAAAGAAAAAGTTGAAAAACAATTTCTGATTTTTTTGAAATTTGGAAAATAATCCAGAGACTACCTCATTTTTAGTTGAAAATATCAATAATCTTCAAAACCAGCTTACGTACGGATATTATGATCACAATATGCAATGGAATGGTAGCCTTCATACTACTTCAAAGAGTTTCAAATGATTTCAAAGTAGCCAGATACGGGGGTGAATGAAAAATACGAAAATATGAAATTTATTGAACATCAAAAGTTCTCTCTCAAAATCGGCACATAAGCATAAAATGTGATTAAAATCATAATTTCCAAGTAACATTTTCCGAAATTTTAACAAATTGACCCGTTTTCAGGACATTTTTTCCAAAATTACGAACTTGACAATTGACAGATGTTACCTGTCAACTTTGATTTGGCGCATTTTAAGTTATTTCAGAAGCAGAAGTGATTGCTATCCAAAGTTGTTATTTAACTACAATAATAAAAAAAAAATCCCATATGGTTCCTGTAGTATTTTGATAAGAATGTATTTATTGATTGTATGAATAATGAAGAGTTTAACACAATTTAATAAAACTTTATTGCCAGTTTTATAATAAAACAAATGAATATGTGTTACACGTGTTGATAAAACTTGACTCTTGACTCCTGACTTGACTCCCCTGGATTCTCGACAGGTCGGTCTCGCTCGTGTTGTAAATGGTTGGTGGGGCTATTCATAGGCGTGCTCTCGGGAAGCTAGGCCTGAACAGTTCCAACTTTATGGCGGACATTGTATATCAAAAAGTGACGTGTACTTATCAGTCAGACGACGGGTTAAACGCTTCTCGTGGTTTGTTGGTGAAATCCTTTTAATTTTTGTCTTAAATTTTGCTAGAAGTGGAAAAAATTGTATATGCACCATGGAGTTGAAGACATTTATAAACCTCGCACCTTATTCCGCTCGGTCAATAACAATAGTCTTCACCATCTTGGTGTATAATTTAGGTACTATTATTTGTCAATTATTGGTATACAGCTGCCAAAAAAATATAATGAAACAGCAGAGCATAACACTGTGTGCATGTCCAGTCGCGGCGCGTAACATCTATCTTATGTTTGGCAGGTCACTCTCTCGCCCTCAAAGCTATGTTTTTGGCAACACCTGGCATATTTTTGTATACATTACTGTATATTCTTTTTTAAATATCTTTGGTTTTTAACTTTCCACCGAAGAATATTATTTAAATCCAGTGCTTTTCTGAAAGCATGCAAATAAATCTATTTCTCAGCGACTGTCTTCGGGTTTTTTTTTTCCCGAAAATGGAGCGGTGAACAAAAAAAACTTTTTACTTCCATTCTATCCAGACAACATGAGACAGCCAACGGCTTGATTTACTTAAAAAATTCACAGTCTTATATATAACGTTATATATTACTTTGTTGTTTACTCCAATAGTCCGGGAATCAGCTTTTTTAAGGCACTTCCTGTATTTGTGTGCTGTTTTTTTATATTTGACCCTAATTTAATTTCTTCCTCATCTCCCAAGAGAGATTTCGGGACTCAATAAAGAGATTTTGATTACATTTTCTAATTATTGTATCTCCTAGTTCTTTTAGTTTCCTTTGTTACCCTTCAACAGCCCTAAAACGCTGGAAATAATTTTACTCTTGAATATTTCGAGTCTTTTTTTATATAAACTACCCGTACTAACGTAATATATTGCGGTGTTGTTGCCCTTAGAAATTCTACCAAAGTAAATGAAGCTGTCTTAACGGAATCTAATTCCAGTGATGGAGCCAGTGTCATAAATTGTTCTCCAAAAACAGAATTGCCTAAATTGTTAGTTGTAAATTGTTTTATGTTGAGATTCATATCAAAGATGTTTAGGATAAAAAAATACACAGCGTGAAGATTTTTTTCAATTTTCGAGAAGGTGTAGGTGAATATATTATGTTTCTTATTAAAGATAGAAATAAAGATATTGTTTTCTACGAAGTGGTTTATCACCCTTTGCTTAATAAATTTAAGGTAATTATTTTACTTGTGAAATTTTTGGATGTGTACCTACAGGTATCAATGTTTAGATAAGTATAGGTTCGTTCCAACCAGCGTCCCAAACTATCAGGATTCTGTGCAGACACTTAAATACGTTCCAGCAAACGATCAGTTTCTTGTTCCAGGCAAAATCAGAATTGAGAAACTGTGGAAAGTGTTGCAGAAAGGACAAGATACAGACTAAGTAGAGAAGGAATCATACAAAAACCACCTCCTCGCTTGTAAGATAACAGAAAAGTATAACTTTTCAAAGAAATTCAGTAACAATTATGAATACGAAGGCTTGGAAAGAATGCCATGCAATTATATACAGACGGCCCAAAGGAAAGAGTAGGAACTGGAATAATCAAACACGCCGAAGGCTTGGGAAAAACAACAAATATCTTGAACTAGGCTAGAGCAACATTGTCATCTTAGGAGAATAAGAAAATAAAATAACAGATGAACATACATTATTTCCTGAATTATTTGGAACAAAGCTTTTACTTAGAAGTTGAGACGAGTACAAAAATGCTAATAGTAAGGAAAATGCCATCTGGCTCCCTGCGAAGTTGGTGTCACAAAGCGAAGCAGAACCAGACTTTTTTTTGGTTTTCAAAACGGCTCATACCTTTATTAAAATTTCAAACAATAATCTAAGCAATTACGGCTAGATCCTTGTAAGTCATCAATAGTTCTTAATGAATAAGTACACCTAACAGTTTTTGGAAATATAATTATTAGATCCGCCAAGTTTTAGAAAACTTTTCTCTCTTCCTTAAATATGAAGAGTAGAACGGAGTCGACAAACAGCAAAAATTTAACGACGTTCGAAATCACAAACTCCAAGAAATTAATTAAATTTAAGTATTTGAAGAATGTGTTTCCGGAGTCTTCAAACATTAACTGGTTTTCCGGAGTTTATAATACCATTTCCTTTAATTAAAATGTAAAAATCGCTCATTGGAAAATCCTAAATATTCGAGATAAGTTATTTGATTTTTTTTTCAAAGGTATTCAGATAGCGAAGTTCTGCAATGAATCCAATGCACATTCTGTGATTTTCTATAGAAATCTGTCATAGATAAATAAAAAAAATATAATATTATAAGAGTTGAATAGAGAGAAAATGATCATCAAAATTTGGGGGTCGCTAAATTCTTTCCTTTCACAACCAAGCTTGCTTTTTGAATATTCCATATCTCATAAACTTCACTAGTAATCTTTTTATTATTTTTTCTCCCTCGAGCCCTCCTCCTATTCCGTTCCTGTCTGGGTGTCTCCATTGAGATACTTTTAGGTAAATTAAAATGTTTGGTATGAAAGTAGCATTTCAACTCATTATGAAAAATGTTTAATAAGGCGAAAATACGCGAAAATGCAGCCGAGAGATTTTGTAAAATATATTTTCACTAGTAATACCACTAGAGGTCAAATTATTTCCGGAAATTTTTTCGAGCTCATGAATATTTTGAAAATTATCTAAATTTTCTAGAAATATTAATGAACGAGAAAAAATTTTCGAATTTAATTTGACCTCGTGTGGTATTCGCTAAGAAAATTCCACACCAAATGTGTTTATTTCCAACAACATAAATTTTCGTCTTCAACCTGCCATAGTATATAATAATTGCGTTTTTAATATAAACATTAATCATAATCGTCCAAAGAATTTAGAGAACATCTAAGTTTGTAGTTGAAATGCATCAAAATTATTATATCAACAAATAAAAATTAGATTGTCAAAAAAATATTCTGTCATTATAAACGTCAAAAAAAATTCCAGAATAATTCGCTGTTGGGTACCCAGGAGGAAAACATTTTCAGTAGTAATACCCCTAGGGTCTTGATAATACCGAGATAATTTTGTCATAGAGAATGCTGAAAGCGTGTTGCTTGATAATATTATGATATGATTGATATTATTTTTGAGCAACACGCTTGAAGGATTCTCTACGACAAAATTTTGAGTATTTATCAAGACCCGAGGAGTATTCGATAAGATAATTTTTTACTTTGTAGATATCAAAAAATTGATTGTCAATCTGACGTTCAATAATTTTTAATACAAACTTTATTAGTTTTAATCAAATATTATTCATTTTTATTTAAAACTACAGTTGTGAAAGGTACAATTGTTAAATTTATTGAATCGTTAGATGCAATACCAAATCTTTGCGACATTTTCAATCCAGTTGTCAGTTTGACGTTTAATTAATTTTTAATAAAAAATAAACACCAAACTGAAAACACCACAGGTAGGGTATTTTCGCTGTAATACAGCGGAGATTGGATGAAATTTGACACATGACTTGAAATTAAGTAATTTGATTGGTTACTATATTCAGTAAAAAAATTCATCCGCTGTCATAGTGATATGTCAAAAAACACGTTTTCATTGGTTAAAAATCACATATGTGGAATTTTCCATTAAATTCAGTTGATACTTTTGATTTTATTTAGAAGCAGCGTTTTAAATAAAGTTAATATAAATTAATTGGATGTAACCAAAATTGTTTGAAAGAGGAAGCTGGCGTGAATTGCTGGTTTTATACTAAACTGCACCAAAAAGATCTATAAACGATCAAATTATGTGTGAATACTGTACTCAATTACGATCTGATATAAATACACTTTTCGTAGCGGTACGCTTATATTATATTTCGAAGTATCAATTTAGTTGTAAATTTCAACTAACAGAAACCAAACAAACGTTTATTCTAAATTCTGAATGCATGCAAGTCCTTTCGCTCCTGAAATAGCCGCCAGGGAAATCACTATATATATACGTTTTAATTGATGTTTCATTGTGGATGGCTCGGAATAAATAAAGATTACATAAATAGCTATTTATATAACAAGTTACAAAATGAACGTGGTTTTTGAACTAAATGTGAACACACATAGTGTGGAAAAATCACGGTGTTTTCCTACGTGTTTATAAACATGATGTCTGATTCTCTACCACCAGACATTGCAAAAGTTATGTAGCAAATTTTGCTGCTGAGTAAATCAAAAGTAGCTTATGAAATAGTTTAATTTAAAGTGGAGTGGAGTGAAGAAGATAAAAACTGGGAGAACTATATCAGAAAAGGTTCATCCTGCTCATTATTTACACAAAGCAAATGCATTCCAAACGTCGAGATGTAAGTTACAAATTTGATTGGTTTTTTGGAAAGAAATGCAAATAGTCTATTATACACCAAGGTGGTGAAGACTATTATTATTGACCGAGCATCAAGATTATTTCGCGAGTGGCTTTGCCCCGAGCGGAATAAGATGCGAGGTTTATAAATGTCTTTAACACCATGGTGTATATACAACTTTCTCCACTACTAGCCAAATTTTAGACAAAAATAAAAAATAAATCACAAACACACCAAGAGAAGCGTTTACTCCGTTACTCCGTCGTCTGACTGACAAGTACATGAATGTACTTGTTATGTCATCAGTCATTTTTTGGTTGAGCGCGAATTACTAATGGCATTTTATTCAAATAATTTTATCTTGATAGGTAATTTTAAGCAGCAAATATGTGAAAGACAATCTCCTGGGTATAAAAACTTATTTTGCACAAGTTATTGTTGAACTACTATCCTTGAATTCTCAAAATATTTGAATTTGTCCATTATTGAACTAGGTTAATAATAGAAATTTATTAACCACTAATAGAGAAATTTAACTTCTCAGTTGGCTAGAAGAAGCAATAATTGTCAATTTCACAGCTAGTAGTGGAAAAAGATACTTTTCTCGTGCTTACGACCAAATATTACAAATTGTTTTCTTTTACTGCTCACTCAAACAGTGTAATTCATTTTAAAATATGTGGTCTTATTCATTTCAAGTAACTTTTTGTACCTCTTTTTTAACAAACTATATTATAAATACTAAAGACAATCATAGTAATAATATCTACATGAAAAATGAAGAATGTGATGCGGCCTTAGAAACAGAATATATGTATATCTAAATAAATGTCCCGATATGGATAAATTTAAAATTCTTGAGATTGCTTTCGGCTATTAAGTACAGTATTTGTCTAGCACCTTGGAGAAAATATTCATCACGTTTCTTGATTCTAAATTCCTCTATTAATATTAACAAAAAACAACCGTCCCGACATAAAATATTCGAATGAAAAATATTCAATGAAAAATCATCTGAAATTCTTTCATAAGCATAATCTAGCCCGGGCAGTTTTTAATAATTTAAATAAAATTTAATGCGGCTTTGGTAACGTTTCTCGTTTGGCATTAAAACCGCAAAATTAAAAAATGCTCGGTATCCAGTGTTAATGACACACAATGGCTGATATCCTACAGCAACCGAGCCATGCCGTCGGTCGCGTTCATTGGGTTTCATTCAGACCCACATTATCTATGCTGTCAGTGTCAGAATGAATTACATTCACTGACGATATAATTTATTTACAATTTAGTCCTCTAACATCCCCCATCTTTCTCTCTCTCTTTCTCCCTCTTTATATTTCTGTCCCAATTTCATGTTCGCCAAAATTTCATAACTTTTTGCTAATGCTGCGGAAAGGCAACCGCTTTGCAGACCCGTAATACAATATTCGCCTGTCTTGGATTAATCCCGTTGGTAGAAGTTACCAAAAAGGAGGAAAATGCGTCATATTTGGCTTTTTCTGAAACCATTTTTCTTACCAGAAGTATTTTTTGAGACATTTTTACCCTAAAACTAAACAAAATCTATCCAATTTCTCTATTTTATGATTTCTGGTATTCTATTATGTATTGAAGTGTCCAAATTACATGATCCTTTTTACAACCAAGTTCCAAGTTTAATGCTTAGTCTACACCCACCGGTTACTCAATAAAAACTGCTTAGCTCAGGAGCTAAAAGTTGAATATGTTCTATAGAGTTTTTATAAAAATTAATAATAATATTCTAAATAATGAGCAAATTATGTTATAATGTTTTATGTACTGTACTATTTCCTATCGAGCAAAAAGTTTAAAATTAATTACATCCAATTTCTGGTATTAACATTTTGAAGGATCTTTTCAGGAATTCTCAACCATAATATTTTAATTTTGTTTATATTACAAAGTCCTTACCAGGTAGAAATTAAAACAAGAGGAAAAGTTAAATTAATATTTAAGTACGGAGTAATTAGAATGTCTGAATTCGTCTCATCTCTTACGTTGGCGTATTATATAAATTTCTCCAGCACTTGGAATCTTATCAAGATTGTAATAATTTTTATTCACAACCATATATGTAATACTGTCATTACTAACGTCATTGAAGGTTATAAAGTGTCATGTTACACACCTCTACTTCCCGCCCTCATAGATCACTTCCCGCCCTGACTCTCACTCTCTAAAATAATGTGATCGTTAATTTATTTTAGATGAATATTTTTCATATTTAATAATATAATATATAATATATATATAATATTGATAAATATTATAATACCTATTTCTGGAGGGGTACAATCCATCAATTCTTCATCGGAGAACATTTTTCTTGATTTAGTATTCGCGAACTCAATATCCATCCGACTTAATCTGACATATATTCATATTGGTGACAGTAGTTGTCAAATGCAATATTTTAGGTGTGTTCAGAACGGAACAAATATTTATTCATTTTGATTGGGATATGATGGTTGTAAATAAAATAGTATACAAACCTCGGTACGAAGTTTCATTCCAGTCTCGACAGTAATGAAGCTCTTCCCACCTTGGTGTGTAATATACTATTTTTGTTGAATATCATCTATTGTTATATAGACTGTAACTCGATTTTCTTGTTCCAGGTGAGTCTGAGTCCTTCGGTATATCCTACCAAGCCTTCCGACATATGCACTCACTTCGCAATGAGCAGTTACTCTCAAGGTTTGTATAACTTTATTTTTTATTTGAGATAAATTCTTATAAATACAAGGGCAGTAGCCAGTAGTTCCAAGTTTGTGGTAATTCAAGAGATTCGTACTGAATGAATATTGAAAATATCTGTTGTAATAAATTGATTGATATGATGACGTCTTAAAATATTACCAGAGGAAACTTGAGACAGACTAGTAGTTTCTTTAGAATTATATCCAGGACTTCCCCCAATTCTCAAAGAAAACAAACACATTTCTAAGATTTTTCACAAATAATAAAAATACAGATTGCTTTTTTTTCGCTGAAGGAAGTCGTTTCTGCTTCTAATTTGTCTAAAGCTAAAGCCTTTTAATATTTCATCAAATTGTCCTGGTATTAAGGAAATCTTAGAGATGGTTATATAAATGTAATACAAATAGATATGTAAGTTTTTTATAAACTATAGATATGTAAACAAGAGTAAATACATCCATAATTACAACTATAAGTGCAAAAAAAGTCGATTACCAAGTTTTGTGAGAAAAACAAACCTGCTTGGTCGCTTGGACGATAACGAACGAGTCGTAATATCTAAACGAGGAAATGGTATGGAAATTCAGTTTCGAATCACCGTTTTCCATCGATTCTATTGAATGAGATTTTATTACAGCTATTACCAATGACACATTTACACTGTTTTTTTATATACCGATATATGACATCATTTAGGGCATGCTTGCGTTAGTGCGCGTTTCGATGATATTGAATGTGTCCGTTATAGAAAAGGATTTCGCAAACATTTTTCGTGTGCTACGATCGAATTGATATTTGTCTGTAACTATTGACGAGTAGAAAGGGATGCTTTAAACTTTTTGGTTCTAGTTTCATCACTTTTACTATTCTGAAACAAGCTTCAAAATAATTGTTGCAAGCATGAGTCCATGCTGGTAAAATTTCTACTCTTTTGTGTGAACGAAATCAGTTTTTCATACAAAACCTTCTAGTTGCCTTCCTTGTTGAATTTAAAACTCAAAAAATTTGAACTGGAAATTTTTTTCTTTCAACTTTTCTAAAATTGATCCATTTTTTCTCTCGCATTTTATATATTCTTTGAACATAGCTGGGAGCATAAATTCCAATTTTTGTTAATAGTATTCAATGTAAAACTACCTGCGGAACCAGCTTAAGAAGTTATCATAGACAGAGATATCTTATCTCTAGGAGAAATTCTCAGTTCTCAAAAATTTATGTAAACCTCAAGTCTGCGTATATATAGACCAGCAGATTGAAAATGCGACAAAAACTTTCTAGTTTTGTAACCATCTCGTATACATCCTCTAACCGCAATCGAACGTTGGAAATAGTGGAGAATCTAAAGCGGGAGACGGAAAAGGAGGAAAGGTGGAACAGCACAGCAGCATAGCGGAGAACTGATGATGAGGTGACCGCTGTGGCACACAGGTTGACTCCGCTCGAGCACTCAGACTCGACGGAGAATGGATCTGTGAGAATTCCCGGAATTCAATTAGTGATGTCCTAACACAATATCTCAGACAAATGGGAATTATTGGCGGAAGGTGCGACGTGGATTGTATTCCTCGATTTCAGTTTTGTTCGATCAATTTTGCGGAGATGAAAAGGAAAAGAATAAATAGTGTTGCTAGTATTAGGATCTTTTGTATACGGGATGTCCCAGTACACATTCTAATGGAAGTTCTTAACATTGGTTGCTTAGTGCTCGGAAACAAATTTCATATAAAGTACCAGCATTATTTTGGCTCCCCCTATACGTTTACAGTCATGAATGCTTCAGGTACGCTGACCGGTGCTCAATATCTCGACTTCTCCAAAATGAAATATGAACGTATACTTTCAACAAGATGGCGCACCTCCACATTATTAAAGAGCGTTAGGCAATATTTAAATACAATTTTCCCTCAGATATGGATTGGTCGAAGAGGTGCAATTGAGTGGCCGGCAAAATCACCCGACTTGACACCACTCAATTTTTTTCTCTGGGGCTACCTGAAAGACCGCGTTTATGTAAACAGACCAACTAACTTAAACGATTTAAAGGATCGCATACGTCTCGAAATGCAGGGAATTACTCCACAAATGATCAACGATTCTGTTTAGTTTATAAATTTCTGTAACACGCAGTTTTGATTAAAATTATAATTTTAATATTTTTGTTAAATTTCTATCATAATATCCGAGTCAAGTTATACATAGTCATTTAAAAAAATTCAAGATGGCGGCCGTACGCTAAACGCTGACGTCAAAAACAAATGACATAGGCTCTAAAATATGCAGAGCAGAGTCTCATTCATCGTCCTAGAATTTCATAACTTTCCCTTCATCCGTTCCAAAGCGCTGTATAAAGTAAAAAGTATTTCCCAAGCCTTGACATACTACTACTACTACAGAATGTGCAGGCGAGCCTTGACCTAGCCAAGCTAAAGTCACGGTTCCGGCACTGAGGCCACTGGCGGGCCCATTGTGCCATTCCTGCTACCTAGTCATCCATGAAGCCGAGCCCTTCAATAAAGGCCACAACCTTTTTCAGTGGATGCCTGCTTGTGTCCCCAGGAGCCATGACAGCGACTCCGAAGATTCGCCTGCGTAATACAGCCCAGTGTGGACACTCTAAGAGAACATGAACTGACGTTTCATCAGTCATGCCGCAACCCCTACATAGGGAACTTTCCTCTACTCCTAGATTGTAGAGGTGCTTCCTCATACAGCAGTGCCCTGTTAGGAGTCCTGCTATCTTCCTCAACCTACTCCTTGGTAGTTCAATAGCTGCCCCAGCGTGTCCATCAGTCCATCCCTTCAGTAGGAGTTTAGATTGTCTAGGACCCTGCAGGGCATTCCAATGAGCGAGGTGCTGGTTCCTCAGCCACTTCCTCGTCTCCTTGCGTATCGTTTGTTTTGTTAGTCCGAGGGTCGGACCCGGGCCGCAGAAAGGAGCTGCCGCCGCTTCCTCAGCCAATGCATCCGCCATTTCGTTGCCTTCAAAACCAGAGTGGGCCGGAATCCGTTCTAGCCGCACTGCGTTCTGACTTGCAAGATCAGCAAGTCGTTCTCGACATTCGTCAGCAAGTCCCGAGTTGATGGTATATCCACCTAGGGCTTTAATTGCTGCCTGACTGTCGGTGTATATGGTTATGCGTCGATCCACATAACCTCTGCCTAGGTTTATCTGTGCACATTCCAAGATAGCGTATATCTCGACCTGATATGCAGATCCACCATCACCCAATGGTATACAGATTTGTGTCCTTGGGTTCCTAGAGTAAATTCCAGCCCCTGCTCTGTCACCAGAGCATGAGCCATCTGTGAACCAGACAGTCCCATGAGGCTGTGACGAATACACAGCCTCATGGGACTGTCTGGTCTCTCTATCCCAGGATTCTCTGTCCCAGATCATAGCCCTGTATGGGGTTGCGAAGTAGTACTTGCGCAAGCATTCGTCAGACGCTCGAGCCAGAACTGGAATATCTTCCAGGAGCCGGAGCCTCTTGACGTGTCTGCACTCTTCCCCTCTTCGCACGTATCCCAGACGCTTCATGCGCAGGAAAGCACTCCCCGCCTCAGCCTCGATCACATGGTGAAGAGGCCGAAGACCAAGGATCACTTCCATCACAGCAGTTGGTGTAGTCTTCATGCAGCCAGTTGCACCCAAACTGACCACCCTTTGAAGGCGTGCCAGTTGCGATCTAGCCGTGACCAAGGTTACCCTCGGCCACCAGACCAGAGCCGCATATGTGAGCATAGGCAGCGTAATAACTCTATAGAACCATATGATCGTTTTGGGGGTCAGTCCCCACCTCGGACCAATGGCTCTCCTACAGGCCCAATACGTGTTTGTCACCTTGCTTAGGCGACTATCAAGATGAGCCTTCCATGTCAGTGATTTATCAAGGATCACTCCTAGATACTTCACCTGTTCAACCACCGGCAGTGGTACTCCATCAAGATTTAGACCCTCAGGTCTTATACCTCTCTTTTTGGTGAAAGCAACTATCTCAGCCTTGGCAGGATTAACTGCAAGTCCGTGTTCGTTACACCACCCATGTACCCTATTCAGAGCCCTTTGCATGAGGTCCCTAAGAACGGTAATGTGCCTTCCAACAACAAGGACAACGATAGGATAGCCTTGACATAGTCCGGGAAGCATTTTTTACGGGTTTTCCAACGTCATGTTACAACCAGAAGGCAACCCATACATATTTTCGTGAAGAGGGGTAGGTGGGACATAGACAGTTAAATTATTATTTTAATATATTGATTATATCCATTTTGTTCCACTCTAGAAATGATTTTTTTGACATCTATTTTTGTTTATGACGTTTTAAAATTGACACACTGTATACTTTGGGCTTTCCTATAATTTCAAACATTATCTCTGTTATTTTTTCATCAAAGCATTTACACGACTCGAATGTGTGGTTGAAAATTTCTAGAAATTTTAATTAAAACGAATGACTATAATAACTTTTTTACGTCCCATGGCTTTTTTGTACTTTATCTATAACTGCCTCAATTTATGTGGTTTTATCAAAAAATTTTATGGTTTTATTTATCTTCCAGCATAAGCATTTTTTTCATAGAAATTATTTATCTGAAATGTTTGAAAATTATGTTTATTACACTAATGGATATTTAAAAAAAAAGTCTTTGGATAAGATTACACAAATTAAGTTGTATTGAGGAATGTAATTTACTTAATTTCGTCTAGAAGATTTTTTTAAATTAATCCCATTTATTCCAAACTAATCTACAGTTTATTGCCGTCATAAAATTTTTAAATTCACTTGATGTATAGTTTTATATAACAAAAATCCGCTTATGTCTTTTTGTTCATTTTCTGGTATTATCCACTTCAACAAATAAGTCGAAAATTTCATATGAAAGCAATACCAAGATATAAATCTATTTGGACTTCCCAGAAAACCAACTGAGATTCATTTTGATCGAGTCTTATATGTCACTTATTAAATGCTATAAATTCAGACATGTCGGATGAACTGCATAAATCCTGGAATTCTAGAGATCCTGCGGGATCCGACTGGGGAGAGGAAACCAACCGTAAACTTCATCCAACCATTACGATTTCCAACGGAATGTTTTATACCCTTACTCCCAACGCTATCAATACAAAAACATACTAAATTTTATTATAATTAACTGTTTCCCGAATGCAGACAATTAATTTTTTTCTGTGAAAGTTTCGTAAAAAGCGTTTCATACGTACCAGTTAAAGAATGAAAACATTATTATAAACTATCAGGAGATATGAGTGGCCTTTCCGTCGGGTTGAAGCCACTGTCTTTCCATTCAAAGGATTCAGGCACTACAAAATCTCGTAAATGGTATGGCATTTATGATATAACATGAATAACAGTAATGCTGGCCTCACATGACAAACTTTTCTTTTTCAGTTTCTTTCTTCTTTAACTGAGCTCTTAGATGACTCGTACCTACTGTTTTATCTCACTCCATATCATTTCTAACGGGTTCAGTTCACAGTGGAACTGAAGGTGGAAATCTGAGGATGGGATCCCAGCTTTTTTCAGCATTTTATAATTCATAATTCCATGATTGAAGACTTTGACAACAAAGAAAAATATTTGATGTGAAAGGAAACCATGATATACAATCCCTCATTGAAATTTACCAAAAATCTTCAACTCTTCAATGTATTTAGTACAATTTAGACATATTATACAGTGTGGAAACCACTTATGGAATAAAATCATTTATGTCATTATTTTAGAAAATTATAAAAAATGCCGAGACACGTCAACTTTTGAATTGAGTTGTGCATTATGTGAACATAAATTTAAATGTACTGGGTGATTCACGCAAGTATGCCATAGTCGGTGTTGTTTTTTTTAATGAAACACCCTGTATAATTGCATATTTTTGAAATCCTCTCAGTGGACCGATTCCAACAAACTAAATAATGTATGGTCAATTATGAATCATACAGGGTGACATTTTTATTTTTACAGTTATTAAACACATACATAAAATACCTGATGTATTTGATTTTAATACATTGAAATAAATGCTCAAAATGTTCTCCACCTAGTTGTTGGCAATAGCACAGTCTCCTATAGAACTCCTCCTTAACTTTGTTTAAAGTTTGAGGTGAAATATTCCGTATTTCTGTAGCTATCCTGTCTTTGAGGTCTACAATGCTAGTTGGTTGTGTTGCATATAGTTTGTTCTTGAGATAACCCCACAGAAAAAAAATCTAACTGCGTAAGGTCTGGCGATCTAGCTGGCCACTCAATAGTACCTCTTGGTCCAATCCATTTATTGGGGAAGATTTCATCTAAATAAGTTCTTACCATGAAAGCATAATGGGGTGTTGCCCCGTCTTGTTGGAACCAAAACATTTTCATTCGGTAAGCTAGGATCTATTGCGTTGGGATATAAGTTTGCCAACGCAGGAATAACTTCATTCCTAAGCCTATTTCAATATTTTTCAGCTGTCAAATTTCTATCTATAAATATAGGACCAATAATATGGTCGCCTATGATACCGGCCCAAACGTTCACCTTTTGAGGGTACTGAGTATGTGTCTCACGCATCCAATTAGAATTCTCTGCCGACCAATATCTACAGTTCTGTCGGTTTACCTCTCCATTCAATGTGAATGTTGATTCGTCTGTTCAGCTCATTCATCAATCTTTCGCATAAATCCATTCTACGATCTGGATCGTCTTCTGTTAACTCCTGCACAAAAGTTAATTTGTAGGGATGAAGTTTTTCTTTATGAAGAAATCTTAGGACAGTTGTATGACTAACATCATTTTCACGAGCAATTTGACGTGTACTTGAAGTTGGATTCTCTTCGACACTTAACAAAATATCCACTTTCACATCATCTTCAACGAAATGTGGTTTTCTTTTCAAAGGTTTGACATGTCCAAGTTCTCTGAATTGTGCATGAATTTTAGACACAGTACTTTGTGAAATATTAGGCAATTCGGGATACCTGTGATTAAATAAGTTTGTCACTTCAACTTGACTTCTGCAGTTATCCCCGTACCCGATCATCATTAAAATCTCAATTCGGTGAGTCTCAGTTAAATATTTCATTGTTATGTCGACAAGGAAAGAGTGTTTGACATAGATTTTACTTTCTCAGTATAAACTGTCAACACATCAACAACTAACAGAAAAGAAAACAATCCACATTATTTACCGATTTTGTCTAATTATTGGCGTTTTTAGGCAATTTTTAGGTATTTATGATAAAATTCATGGGCGTAGCAGGTTTTGTTTAATATACAAATACGTCTAATAATTAGTTTAGATTTTTGATAAATCCATATTTAGCTATTTTAAAAAAGTACCAATAAGTGGTTTCCAAACTGTATATTTTAATTGAAAGGATTAAAAGTTAGATTTGTCGTGGTTTATTTTAAACTCAATTATTGCCGCTTCATTGACTTTGCCATTTACCTACATATAAAATTACGAACCAAAACCCCGTAGCCAATTCATTTGAGAAAATGACGACTCTCCTATTATCCAGACTCAATAATTTGAAACAATTTATCCCTAATTGAACGACTGGAAAAAAATAGACCGGTAACGTAACGCCGACTCAGAATCTCATCGATAAGACGGATGACCTCCATCTGTCGACCCTTCATTGTAATTCCATTCATCCCTAGAGGTACATGGGCGTAAAATTAACCCATTTCACTAACACAATACGAAGATTTAATCGGGCCCCAACGTATCTAATCTAGTAAGCCTGGAACTGGCATCGTTTCCATCTGGTTCTCGTTTTCGTCGTTTCAGGATCCTGATTATTCGTCGCGGAATTAACCATTTGGATGGGATTTTTTTTCTATTCTACACTATAAAAATCCTTATTCAATACATACAGGTTGTTTTCAAATTCATACGGTAGGTCTTTGCTATGACAAAATTTTCTCAGCCCAACCCCTTCCCAGATGACACAACTAAAAGGTGATAAATACATTTTTTCCCACTATACCTCATTTAAAAACCAGGATGAGTGATTTGAATTTAAGTTTGCAATTTTGTAGACCTCTGATTGGTCAGACCCCGCCCAGTTTCACACAACACTTTTTAATATTGACATCAGCTGATAGTTTTCATTTTTGATAGTTCTGACAGATAGATATACTTAATTTGTCATCGAATCCGCTTTTGTTATTTTATTATTTCCACTTAGTTTCGTTGGAACTGTTCCTTTAAAAACTTAGTAAGCATATTATGTATTGAATATCTGCAATTATGGATCCTTCTACTTCGAGTACCAGCTCCTCGCTTAGTCCGGAAAAACAATATAAATGGTGAATTTATAGGTCATTTAGGACCGTCAAAAATCAAATACATTCATATTATATCTACAATTTCTAAAGCAATTTATAAGATTATTACTTTTATATTAACATGGTATTG
This sequence comes from Galerucella calmariensis, assembly GCA_910591675.1. Classification (NCBI taxonomy): domain Eukaryota; kingdom Metazoa; phylum Arthropoda; class Insecta; order Coleoptera; family Chrysomelidae; genus Galerucella; species Galerucella calmariensis. Next base: position 157,981 of record CAJUYG010000052.1, on the reverse strand, counting down.
AATGTTCATCATTTTCCTTATATGAGTAGAAGAGTCAACGGTTCAATAACTATTAAAGGAATTCCGAGGTAGAGGAACAAAATACAGTGCAGCAAATATTAGTGGAATACCAAGACTTTTGAAAAATTGTGATAGGTGAATTAAAAATGCTGTTCGAAGAACAAAAATGAGTTATCTATATTGGATAAGATTTTGCAAACTTTAAAACAAATTAAATATTCAACTGTGTGATCCTTTGAATAAATGTAATATTTATTTATTATATAAATGTATATATATACATGTATATATATTATATATATGCATTGTATTTTTACATATTTGGAAATATATCCTCAAAAGTCTATGGAGTTTATAAGCTATCGAAGGTTTAAAAAATATATAAAAGAATGGGTTTTATGAAAGTATAGTGAAAATTATAAAATAATTAAAAAAACTAACTTATTGACTTCCTTTTAGTTGCATTTAGTTATTTGCTAATTAAAAACAGCTATATTAGATTGATGTGTATGTTCTAATCTCTACGAAACAGGACAAAGTTTTAGATGACAATGTGACAGAATATCCGTCTGTTTAACCACAGAATACACCAGCTAAACAAGAAACGAAAGCCGGCGTACATCCTTTGATGTTTTGGGGGCAAAATTTCGTGACCTTCAAACTGAAGTTGACAGATAACGGATCAAGTTACACTGAGAAAATTGTTCAAAAAATTTAAATTAAATGTTAACTACACGCAAAAAAGTGAAACCAAAGAATCTCAAATAATAATTGTTTATTCTTATGACTTGTTTCGACAAATTTTGTATTGTTCAACTCAATTTATGAATTGTTTAAGTTAATTTAACAGCTCAACAAATATTGTGAAAAATATATAAATATAAGTTTCAGCTTCTGTTTTTGGAGTAGGTACCATCCATTATTAAAAATAATGAGCTGTTGTTTAATCAAATGATTCTTATTTTCTATATTGTTATCGAAATTATATTTATAAGTATGTATTTATGTAGCACTAGATATTTATAATATCAGTTTAGAATAGAAAGAATTTAAGTAAATGATGATATGAAATTATAATAAAGTATGGTGCTTGAATACAAAATTTTTATTATTTATATATTTAAAATTTACACTTCACCAAATTCTGAATTAAATTTTACACCCAGAGAAAATGTACTAATATCTGTGACAAAGAAGTTATAAAAAAGAAGCGGCAGTAAACTTTTCTCCATAGATATCGAAGTTTTGTTGTGTTTTCTAATTATTCATCCATCACTTGAATGACAGCCATGAATTGCACAAGTTTTTGGCGCCATAACTAATAAATTTAATTTTGTGAACAAATGCTATCGTTCAAAACACAAAAAAATATGTAAATAATCAAAAAGCTTACAACAAAGTAAATTCTTTGGTAAACAATAAAATCACATCTCATTGACAGATAACGGGCTTAAAATGGCGACTGTCAGACATGCGCACTCAGAAAATGAATTGTAAAATAGCGCAAGCTTCGCTTCTTCTTGAGATGGTGTATTCTGTGGTTTAACATCTAAATAATCTACTAGACAGACGAGAAATCAACTTATGACTATGCGTGGCTGATTTCTTCATCAATCAAGGCATATTTGATAGATTTGGAACACGACTGTTGACCACTTTTTCGGAACACACCCTTTAGTAAATAATCTGGTAACTTTTAGTGGTGTGTGTAAGGCTTTTCAAATTACTCGTCCTGGTTATTAAATGGACTATACTAGCTGAGAAGTTGACAATTATTGCTTCTTCTAGAAAAGTTGAATTTCTCTATTAGTGGTTAATAAAATTTTCTATTATTAACCTAGGTCAATAATGGACAAATTCAAATATTTTGAAAATTCAGGGATAGATAGTTATACAAAAACTTGTGCAACATAATTTTGTTTACCCAGGAGATTGTCTTTAACATATTTAATGCTTGAAATTACCTACCAAGATAAAATTATTTGATTTTCGCGCTTATCCAAAAATGACTGATAACATAACGAGTACGTTCATAATATATCGAAAACTGACAGTGTACTTGTCAGTCAGACGACGGGGTAAGCGCTTCTCGTGGTGCGTTTGTGAATAATTTTTAATTTTTGTTCCCCATAGTGGGGAAGTCATTTATAAGCCTCGCACCTTCTTCCATTCGGGGCAAAGCCACTCGCGAAATAATCTTGGTGCTCTGTCAATAATCTGTGATAAATATTATTTTCTCAAGCTCAAGTAATGCCCTCGCAATGATTAACCACCGGTATTTTTTTCTTACGTTATGACAAGGTGAAATTGTCAGCCCTTACTTTATTTAATATCAATTTTTTTTAAAATGAGTTTTTTTCAAAAACCGTCTAATTGACTGCGAATAATTACCTTGTAATATTCGATTATTGCTCATTTGAAAAATATAGAGGCAGTTTGGCCTTACAAAATTACCATAACATGAAAATTTTTTTCTTTTTTTCTTTTTGAAGGTTGAATTAAATTGCGTTAACAAAAGAATGCTAACGAGAATATCCAGAGGCAAAAAATGAGAAAATGAGTGATAAGAGAGATTGGGAGGCAGCGTACACAAAAGATAAACTTCATAAATAAAAGCATTAATGAGACCCACTTCTTTATTTTATGCTGAATACAAAAAAAAGCACACACTACGTTCCATTATAAATAATCAGAGTATGATTATTTCAAAAAAGGTTCTTATATAAATAAAAGAATGGCAAATATTTCAATTTGACAAAAAAAAATCCTGATTTAAATTTCCTGGTAAAGTGTTGGCAAACAAAACTTAACTAGTCCTAACATCTCAATTTAACCAACATTTTAGCTACTTCATTTATGATTTTATTTTCCGTACTGTCGTAATCTTAGATGCTACCTTAAAGAAGACCATGACTAAGTGGTGAAGTTGAAGTAGAAGGACACTCACTCACTTCTTAAACTTGTGGATACCCCAAAATTCTTCCTGTGAATAGAATTAGTCTCTGAGACTTTCCAAAATCTTAGATCAATATAATAACTAAAAAGTTAGGTTAGATTCAAACTGGAACACAACTGGCAACATTGTACTAAGATGCTACGACTAGTCTCTTTTCCGAAAACGTTAAAAAGTTTGACAGATTACTATTTAATGCTATATTTAAATTAAATCTTTTGTAAATGTGTTGGCAAATCTTTTTATCACGTACCTAAAAACATTTTACTCACTTTTATAAAATTTCAAAATGTCCTGGAAACGTTCTATGTTTATATTAGAGGTTCATGCTGAGAAATAGGTCACACCTCATATATATACACTTAAAAGATGGGACCTATATCCATTTATAACAATCTAAACATGACATTTTGATTATATTTCATGACATCCTTTTATGCTAAAAGTATTTTACAACGTCGCATCGAAAGCGTTCTTCTGCTGGTTATTTATAATTTTATGAAAAAAAAATACGTCCAAAAAGTGAAATCATATTTATATAAAATATTATTGTGAGTCATGAGGAACTGTTTGTATTTTCAAATGAGTAAAACTTCATCATTTATGTAAGTAAATATGAGAGAGATTATTTAATATACCCAATGGGAGGAGTATGTACAATTCCTGTATAATATAATGTCATTTTAAATATTTAATATCCATAATGGCGTAATCAGTTCTGTTGGTGATTTTGTACAGCAACAAATTCAAAGCTTTTCAAAATATTGTTTGATTAACGAAATGAGCACTATATACCACTATGTGGATTATTTTATCATAAAATAGGTTAGTTAGGTTATTACAGATAATACTAATTGGGTTCATTTGAATTAATTAAATAGGTACTTGTTTAGACAAAAATAATTTTCTAAGTTCTTGTTTCCATAAAATCAAAGAGTTTAGATTTTACTGTATTTTCTCCAAAAATTTCGTGTCCAGTAATTTCCTAATTAAGAGATAGAAAGGGTTAATATTTTTTTATTGAAAAGATTATGTTTATCGACAAACATGTTCGTAAGTATAAAATATTTTTAATTTTGAGACCGATGATATACAATAATGTCACCCAGGCCAACCAGGGTATATTATACACCAAGGTGGTGAAGACTATTATTATTGACCGAGCGAAATAGGGTGCGAGGTTTATAAATGTCTTCACCACCATGGTGTATATACAATTTTTCCACTACTAGCCAAATTTAAGACTAAAATTGAAAATAATTCACAAACGCACCACGAGAAGCGTTCACCCTGTCCTTTGACTGGCTGAGTACACTGCCAGTTTTCGATATATTATGAACGTACTCGTTATGTCATCAGTTATTTTTGGTTGAGCGCGAATTTGAAACTTAATGGCATTTTTATTCAAATAATTTTATCTTGATAGGTAATTTCAAGCATCAAATATGTTAAAGACAATCTCCTGGGTTTACAAAATTATGTTACACAAGTTTTTGTTGAACTACTATCCCTGAATTCTCAAAATATTTGAATTTGTCCATTATTATATAGAAAAAATTATTAACCACTAATAGAAGAGATTCAACTTCTCACTTGGCTAGAAGAAGCAAATAATTGTCAACTGCATGGCTAGTAATGGAAAAAAGTTATTTATGTACGAAGGCAGTAGGCAGTAAAGTGATTCTTTATCAGACGAGCCGCGTAGCGGCGAGTGTGGTTATTCTATAAGCATGTAATAAGCTTACAACTCTAGTTGTGTACTATACTTTTTCTACGAACAACTTCATTAATAAAAATAAAACGCGTGAATAACAAGTAGCATTTATTTATTAAACAGTAGCCAGAAAAAAAAAATACTGCACATCAGGAGCTTTATTTAAAAAAGATTTATCTCATCAGAATGTAAGGTTTTCGATTTTTTGCTTTTAAAACCGTCGAATTGTCTTTTTAAGTAACCTCGCAATTTTGTGTAATTTTCAATATTGACATTATTCTTCAAAGTTATAGTACTCCTCAACATCGAATATATTGCTTGAAACGTTAACTTTGTTAGTTAACATTTCAGATATTGAAAATGTGCAATAATGACTTCAGAATTTTGATTTTTGGTGGAATAGTCTATATATATTACCTAAAAATATTTCATTCAAATATTTAATAAATTATTTCACTTTTATAATTTGTGGTGGAATAAACTAGTAGACCAAAAATCAATATTCTAGAGGTATTTTACCGCGAAATTTAAAATTTCGAATGGTCTTTAAATAAGGATGAGAAAGGTACCGGCAGGTCTTCTCTCATCGCCTGTTGACATAGCAAGTTGGAACTGTGCAGTAGTCCAAGTAATTATTTTAACTCCAATTTACACAAAATCTAATAGGCAGCCGTAACTTTTGAGTACCTATCTGGATTACTGGTATGTTATTTTTCTTGTTACATTTTTATTTTAAAAATTTCATGATTCAATATTAATATTCAATGAGTAATTTTTTTGGTACAAAATGGCTACCCATTTTGGAAGCCACATGGTTATACCTTTCCTCTCCTATCTAGCTTAGTTTTATATTAGATATTTTTAGTTTAAAATTATTGTTCTTTATATTTTTTGCAATTCAAATCATATATTTGTCCAGGATGAATCCTTAGGTTCAATTTTTAAATTGTAACTATTGAGCTGGACAGATATCCTCATGCTAAAATTTTTTTTGTTATTTTTTTTTACTTATACCGATGTAATTATTGTAGTACAGTTTCCTGGGCAAAGTTTCCTGGACAAAGTTTCCTGGACACAGTTTCCTGGACAAAGTTTCCTGGACACAGTTTCCTGGACACAGTTTTCTGGACACAGTATCATGGTGACAAACAAGTTCCTGTGTGACAAGCAGTTCCTATTTCGATAAAAAGTTTCCTGGAATACAAGTTCCAATGGAATAACAAGTTTTCTGAGTATAGTTTAGGTTTCATGCTCATAATGAAGATGGTTTGAATTTCTTAGTGATTTCTCCAAAATACCTATGCCAAGAGTACGTTTTCAGAAAATGAACTTACATTGTTAGTTGTTCGCCAGTCCATAAAATGCCGGTATACATTTTCATATCTCCCTCTAGACAGCTAGTGACAGCGAGTCTTATTAATTATTAAACGTCAAAACAACCTCTACTAACTGGTTTCCATGGTTACTCGGAACCATTGACTGACTAGGCTTGGGTGATAAATTGTTGTTTTTCTAGAACTAAAGCGTAATTTTTTTTATCGCCAACCGTCAGTGAAACCTTCAATTATCAGATTGATTTCCGGAAGTAAGCAAACAGTTTACATATGCGTCTGGTAAAGTGACATATGCGTCTGGTAAAGTATTTTGACTTTGACATTACTCGAAAATCATCATCTGTAAGTGTCATGCTTCTCCCTATTACAGCTCGATAATAGCTTTCTTGCGATTTATTTATAACAAATTATTGTTGTAACTCCTTTGACTTCAGGAATTAACTTTTATAATGCTTCAGGGTGTACCGATGGGTGTACCTTCAATTTAATTATAACAAATAATAAGTAGATTTGTTCTATATGTGCTGTTTACTTTGTCATAATAAAATGCTATGAAATATACCTCAGTTTTTTTATATTCTAAATTCTGAGCAGTTGGCGATAAAATTTTGTATGCACCGCGTCAGTAAAGTGTCTTTATCGGACTCGCCTGTTATTCGCCTCGCTTCGCTCGTCTCATATTTTCAGACTCGTCCGATAAAGAATCACTTTACTGCCTTGATACATAAATAACTATTATTAAGTGCTAGTCATTACGTGTCAGTATCCGTAATGATCTATTTACTTAGTAACCAAATAGTGGGTAATATGGAATTTACCAGTGTGAGAGTAGAAAAAGACACTTTACTGACGTGGTGCATACAATATTTTTTCTTATCACTTGCTATAAGTAAAGTGTAGTAAAAAGACACAAATATTTTCTTTTTAGACGCTTTTTCTTTTTATAATGAATTAATAACATTACAAATGCGGTATTTTTTTCAAATTGAATCTTTCATGTGCCAAGTAAATTGTGTGATATATCTGCATTAGATTGTTCTCCTAGCCCGAGAAGACATTTATATTTGAAGTGCATTCAGATTATCGATATGTCGATTTCAATAACAGCCTTCTCCCTGAAGTTATCCATCTCGAAATTAAGTTCTCAAATAACTCGACTACAAGGGGGCGAACGAAGCGGACGTAAAGTTTCGTTAAGAGAAACTTAGATACATACAGTTAGAGAGAGCTGTGTATAGCTTGAAACTAATCCTGAATTGCAATAGTCTAAGTTTGGCATTTACGGAAATTAGAAACCCGTCCAGATGATTACAGGTTTAATTGCATCTGTAAGAGAATAGACAACAGCCATTGTGACTCGGGAGTTAACGCATGGGTTGGACGGTAGAGGTCCACTCTAGGGAACTTTTCATCGATGATAGAGTTACATAATAGAGTCGAGCTTGTATAGAAATTGTAATTGAGTGAATGATACAGAAATGTTGTTCCGTATTTCAACCTTTTCTTTATTCGTGCGAGAATATAAGAAAGTCATTTAAAGTGAGTTTATGTCCTCGATATTTCTTCATTTGTTCCCGTTCTCCCCAGGTGTTGGTTGTCTCGGTCTCGAGATATCATTATTTTTTCTTAAGTCTGTTTTCAGTTTCCGTCTTAAACTTTCCCCAGTTTTTACTAAGTATAATTTATTTATTGTTCTATCCGTTCTCGCGACATCAAGTAAGTACAAATGAAAACTTTGTACGGGATTATATCTATGAAATGAGGCACTTGTTGAAAATGTCGGAAAGTACGGAAACTTCAACTTTTTTAATTAATGGGACTAGGTTTACAAACATTTTTACTGTCATATTTATTTACCAGAAATACAGAGTGATGAATGAATTATTGATAGTTCGGCACCACCAGTAGAGTCATTGACCCCTCGTCTCGTCAGCCTTTAGGCTTTTTGTGAAGGCTCAACAAATTTTTCACTAGGTCCTTTTTGGAGAAATTATATCTTGAACGCTCTAGTCCTAGATGTCTATATCTCCAATGAGACAGTGTTTTTTCCATATCTGTTCCCCGTTGGGGTATAATATTTCGTGCTGCCAGTTTTCCAAAGCACTCCAAATGCTAGTTCAGGACCAGTAAATGAAGCTTCTTCTAATTCTAGCGATGCCTACAATACCCTTTGCACCGGTGAAGTGTCATACTATTTAGATTTTCCAGAGTTTTGGAGGATTCTAGATCTGCTTCAGTGCTGTATCTCATAAAATAAATGATAAAACGTATCACGACTTATTTTGGAAACTCTGTCCCAACTCAAACATTGTTGTTTTTTTTCATCCAACTCTTTCCAAAGGCTCGCACTGTATAATAACGTAAAAATTGAAACTCGAATACCTAACGTGTTGAATTTGTTGTCTCTGAGCCACAGCTGTGGTGCTATTCAATAATTCATTTGAAAATATGGCAAATCCAACTCACCAGTCAGAAAGAGTCGGGGAAAATCTCTTAAATATTTAACAAATTAATTAATGCGGCAAATTCTCAATAAGGTTATGTTGGCAGCAGTAAAAAGGGAGCACGAATGTTAAATAGGAAATTTATGTGGTACCTGGGGGATTTGGTAGCTCAACAAATGAAGATATAATGGGAGACGAGTGACGAAAATAAGGATTAAATCAAGCGGAATTATAATATACAACCTTTAACATTGCACGTGGAACTAACTATCCGAATTAATATTTTGTTGTTTAACCCACTTTCCAAATGATTACCATGTAAAACCACATCGATATTATTACAGCTGCATCGAGGAAACGTTAATTGAATTACAAAATTTATTACGTCTCTATATTAATAACGATTACTTTGTGCTATTTTCATGAAAAATGATTGAGTCTTGAATATTTGAAAGAGGAGCCAAATATCGGCCATTGTTCGTATAAATAATATAGTTTCTTTGTAGAATATACGATGTTGATCGATATGATTGTATTATTAGCACTTTTCTGTACTCGTAGTTAATAATCTTTTTATTATGTCATTATTCATAAATGTTCTTTTATTTCTTACAATCGCGTATGTAGCATCTAAATTATTTCTTGACCGAAGCCCACCAAGTTTGTTTCAAATGCATAGACATTTATTTACAAGATAATGAAGGTCTACCAAAAGAAACACCACAGGTAATAAAACTCACATTCACTACTAGCCCTGAACAGACCACGTATCACATCAGGCCTAGTACTGGAGTGTCACCTGTCCCTGATCGAAGCCTGTAGCAACAACGAAGTCACTCTAGGCTAGATCAAGGGCCACAGTAAATCGAAAGGTAACCACATTGCAGACTCACTAGCTAGGAAAGCAGCCTCCCAAAAACTCTTGGGACCTGGCACTTTCATTGGTCTGTCGGCGTCGGCTATGATTGATCTAATAAATGAACACTCCCTTGAAAAGTTTAAGGGTAGATGGGACGATGCAGAAGGTTGCAGGCTTGCCAAGGAACTGCTGCAGTATCCGGACAGGAAAGTAGCCAAAAAATACGTGACTATGAACAGACAGAACCTTCGGACAGCCACGGGTATTCTGACCGGTCACTGCAACCTACGAAAACACCTCTACAGACTGGGTCTATCTGACACTTCACTTTGTAGAGGATGTGAACAGGAAGATGAGACTGTCGAACACATTCTTTGTGAATGCCCGACACTCTCTCAATTTAGGTTTTCTGTATTCAGCGAGTAAAGGTTAACACAAGCAAGCATGAGAGAGCTTACTACCGGTGACGTTATCGCCTACTTCAAACAAGTAGGCTGGATGACGAGCTAGAAGGAAGGAAGTCTGAACCTCAGAAGGATGAACAATGGGCCAATTGTGGCATAAAAATCTTTAAAATCTTACAGATACAGAAGGAAGGTCTAGTATCATATTTTTGTTGCATTTTATTATCCTGGTTTTATTATATAGACAGGAGTCTCGTTTTCTCTTGAGTGACAAAATGAGAGCGAAAATCGCATAATTCATATCTTCTACAAAATCCAAAGTAACCGCAAATGGGTACGACCTTCAAAAATAAATACGTAATATCCGGTGCATCTATGAAAAACTTCCGCAAATCATCTTGATTGAATACATAAACCTCCTGGGCTGCGTCATTCTTACTAAGGTCGTAGGCAAGACGTCAATAAAAGAAGCTGGAGTGCGTTCATAAACGTTACAGAGTACACATTTCTCACACTTTTTTGACAACCATCGTTCATAAATGAAATGTTGGTTACTCTGTAACTACTTTCCCAGCGTTCATAAATATACTTTGACATTTCCAATGTACACATTTCTAGACCGCGGCATGAAGCGTGGTAATATTTTATCGAGTTTGCGCTCTTCAAAAATGTGAAATAAGACGTAGTTTTTGTAACCGGCTGGTTACCTAGAAACAAGCAAGTAAAATACAAAATTTTTGAAAGAAAGAAACCTTCCCAATACAATCTCCACATAATTTTCTATTCGTTGTGGAGCAACTTTTTTTCCTAGAGAAACTATTAGAATTTTTTCTTTGTCGTCACTATCGCTCTCGTCGTCAATATCATCAAATAAATGATATTTTGCACCAATGCAGCTGCCAATGTTACAAATTTACTTTGGTTTTGGTTCATTGATTAAAATTTGACAGTTATGTTACCATAATGCGTTCATAAATCACGGGTTACAATGTCCTCCATTTCAAATGTCAACCAATTCATTTACAGAGTAAAGTGTTACTTTGTACATTCGTTTATGAAGGCACCCCTGGACGTTCTTTGATAGCGCTTACTTTCTGCTTGAAAATCCTGCAAAAAATGATGAAATACTGTCAAATAAAACATTTAATTCCTGTTATGACAATTTCTTTGTGCTACCACGGTGGTGGAGCAAAAAGATAGTAAACGAAACAAAATGCAATTGGCATGTTCATATTCTCGACTAGTGCAACGACCCTCCGTAAAAAGTACTTTTGAACTACTGCCAATTCACAAATAAACGAAATTTTGAAATATTGGAAAGATATAAATACGAATCAAGCATTAATTCTATAATTTTTCATCTCACATATCCATTAATTAAATATTCATATGAATGTTATTTGCTAGTCGTTTCCACTACTTACACAGTTGACATAACTAAAGCCTGCTTTAAATAAAGACATATTTATTATACGTATCTGTGTCCTGATTAAAGCACTATTATTATAACTGTATTTCAACATTGTCTCTTACGCACTGTTTCATTCCGTAACGTGTCTGAATCCGTTTTATATCTGGGTAGCAAGTACAAACGCGGCTTTCAGCCTAGCATAAAGCCTATATAATGTTTGTGCGTTCTCTCTCTAAGATAGGACTTATCATTCCCGGAAGGACTCCCTTCCTGCCAACTTTCGACGGAAGTCTCAGTGAGGAATGTACGTCTTCGACGGCGACATCATAGACATTGTTGCCGATGTTTCAGACATAAATCTTCTAGTTTACGTTAACTAGTAGTGGTTCTACTTGGGACAAAAATGACAAGTACAAGTTTAACATCTCCTGGTTAGATGGAAGATTTCTTACGCGTCTAATGTTTCCACTATTTAAATCATTTTTTCATAGGTCTTTCGTTTTCGTGCATTTTTGGTCTTTTGGACATTTTTCCGCTGAAATCTTTAAAGTTTAGATAATATTTCCTTTCTGAAAATTATTAGCCTTCGCCACTGCATCACCATTTGTTTTGACTCATGTTTCTTTGATTTGCAGTGTATATTTCACAAAATTAACTGTTATTTCAGCGGCTTCGTTTGATACAAAAATATTTTATAAACAAAGAGTGTTTTCAAAAATATTTATAACGAGCAACTTGTTAATTTCGAATGATTCACTTGAAAATTATTGTTGGAACGGTAATTAGATTTTTGGTAAAAATGCGGCAACAATGTCTGGAAATAGGGAAGCCATGATTTAGTTGTCGTTGTAGAGCAATCAGCTGTTCTTCCCGGGAGTCACATTACGCCTCACACCTCGCCAACCATCGTTCATATCCGCCGAACAGTTCGTCACATATCTCGGACTCCTTATGGCACGACAGTGGCTGCGCGTCGCTGCTGTCGAGGACATTCTCCTGGGAACTACAACTGACGTAATACTCGGCGTTCCCTATGGATCCCGCATGATTGCCGGGAGATGCCACATGAATACAACTACGAGCATACTTACGCCTATTGTCATGTAAAAAGCCAGCGTCACCGCACATCGAGGAGTTGGATTCTTTCGGAGTTTCGGATATACACGCACTCTATTCCAAATTGGTGTTTACAAAGTGGATACCCTTTGTCGACTGAATACGAACATTTACAGGCGGCCCTTGAGAAATTTTGATTCAAGCTCAACTTACAAACAGAAAGAGACAAATCATTTCCATAGAATTTACACACACATTTAAAATCAAATTGTATGTATCACTCTTTAATATATTCAATGGAACCTTCATAAAAATATATACATCTTTATCTGTGAAGTAGGGAGGATAAGTGTAGGCTCACAGCACTCATTGTACATCCTCCTAGGTCATGGTTCATTCTGTCCTTCCCAGGAAGGTGGACAGGTCACTAGGAGACTTCTCCTTCATATCGGCAGGTGTAGGCCAAGTCTCACCGAACACACACTCTCATATTCAAGATAACTCCGGACACTCGCATAAGACAGTTTCATCTTCCCGTTTACACATCATCCTGCATAAAGGTGTGTCCACTAGCCCCATAGTATGGAGGTGTTTCCTTAGTTGGCAGTGGCCAGTCAGAAATCCTATTGTTAAACGTAGGTTTTTTCTGGTCATCGCCAAATATTTCTTCGACGCCAGCTTCCCAGGAATTTTAGGATGTCTGCAGGCTTGAACTTAGGTAAATGTTCCTCTTCTATCCAGTAATCTCCCGGATGCTGTGTTCTAGGATTCTGAAGTGCTGTACAGTTGGAAAGTATGAGGATGGAGGTTTCTTCTTCCATGCCGCAAAATCTGCATTCTCCTTCCTCCACTATTTTTAGCTTTTTCAGGTGCCCATTCAGGCGACAATGTCCTGTTAGGATCCCTGTTAAAACTCTTAGCGCAGTTTTACTTTGACTTATGCATTCATTTGATCTCAACAGGTTGTAGTCACCCAGAAGAGTATTTGATTGTATAAGCCCTACTAGATCTTTCCAATGGTCAGATCTTCTCTTTTCCTCGGCTTTACCTATTTCTTCCAATATTACATTGGAGCAGATTCCGCAAAAGGTATTTCAGTCCCCCTCTTTGCTAGTTCATCTGCTATTTCATTTCCTTCTATACCAGTGTGTCCTGGAGTCCATAGTAAGGTGACTATATTGTTCTCGCATAGTTCATTGAGTTGGTCTAGGCATTTCCACACCATTTTGGAACTGATTACACAAGAGTTCAGTGCTTTAATGGCTGCTTGACTATCCGACAGAGCATGGGTTTATATTTGCGAATACATTATTTGGAAAATCTCCTGCTCAAATTACGGATTCCAAGTTTGATAAACAGTTGATACTTTTCCATTTTTTTTTTGTTGGAAAACATCGTACAAATATAAGAGTGCTAGTAGATAACTTTCAATTCACTGAAGACCTTCTGAAGATCATGTGAATTATTCTTCACTCACGTTAACTTTTGCCAACTATACAATACTTTTTTATTAGTATATATATTTCAGTTTTTTTTATTATCCTTTATATGAATCATGTGTAGTGGAATGAAATAAAAAATTCATATAGACTAATAACGTATAAAATAGATAATGTTCAATAATCGTAGTTTGGTTGAACAATGTATTGAAAATAAAAATTAATAAATACCTCTGTATGTTTCGGTTAAATATTTGCTTAAATGTGTAATCAATTTGTTATAATATTGAAATTGCAGAATACATGCAAATAATATATAATTTAATAACAAATTATGAAACAAACTCCAAAAAGGACTGATTATTAATTTTGAACCAAAATAATACAGTAAAGAGGTTGATCTATCATAATTTCATAATCTTAGTTATTAGCAACTGTCTGTCACAGTCCCATAACTTCCCATTTCCCAATGTTAAAACAATAACTTCTTTGTATAACTTTATGATATAATTTAATTTCAAATAACGCAGTAGGGAATTGATGATCATTAAAATTACTAACTTCCAACTAATTCGTATATAAGTAGGGAAACTTTTCAGCCATTAAACCCGTCCCGAAACGAAAGTTTCCCATTCTATTGTTATATTTTCCGCTCACTTCCTATTCCCGAAGTTTGCGTGTTATCCTGTAAAGGCAACACCGCACCGGAGACGGAACAATAGCCAGAAACTACGTTTTCTGTATTCATTCTATAGTCTGGCTCACTTTGTAAACAACAGTTTGCAAAATCAAAGTGCGTGTACCGGGTGTCTCGATCAAAAGAACCTTTCAAACTAGAAAGAGAACAATTAGTATGTGAGGAGGCTTTGTTTGTCTACCTTACCTAACTACCTGGAGCTAAACTTCTTAATAATATATTGCTACCTAGAAAAGTTTTTGGTGGGCTTCTTTAATTAATTACTTTGTACACAATGGTTTAGGTTAGGTGCGTGCGCGCCAGCTGGTTTAATTAGCAAAAAGTTTTTGTCCCATCATACTTTTTGAAAAAAAAATTTCTCTACCCGTAATAGGATGTATTCGAATTAATTTCTTTCATATTGCCATCCGACGAATCCATATTTCAAGTAGAAATAACACTGCTTATTGTTGGCTTTTATTAAATACAAAATACGATTATCCGCTTCGAAAACGATGACAGAGACAGCCGTCAATAGTATCGGTGAAGACCGAAAAAGAAGTAAAATTCCGAATTTCTTACCGGCAATAATTTAGCGAAAACTTCTATACCAAAAGACCAGATGCGATTCTCATTTGCAATGCCGATTGCTTCCGTATCCGCAGTAGAATTCACGATGGCGACGTGAGGCTTACAAGGTGACACATACACAAGAAGTGAACAATCGGAAAAAGATTAATAGGAGCAGGTTTAAAGCCATACGGCTCGCCAAAGTTGCATGTCTTCTCCATAATCACAAAAGTGGTCAATTAGAATTTACCAGAATATATAATCAGTCTGTATCTGTATCTGTAAAGTAGGGAGGGTGAGTATAGAATCACAGCACTTAGGCCACATGAGACCCAATGTACATCCTCCCTCTTAGCCTAGGTCATCGTTCATCCTGTCCTTCCCAGGAATGTGGACAGGTCACTAGGAGACATCTCTTTTATATCGGCAGGTGTAGGCCAAGACTCACCAAACACACACTCTCTTATTGACGATAACTCCGGACACTCGCATAAGACATGCCTGACAGTTTTATCTCCCTGTTCACACATCCTGTATAGCCCCATAGTATGGAGGTGTTTCCTTAGTTGACAGTGGCCAGTCAGAAATCCTACTGTTAAACGTAGGTTTTTCTTGATGGTCATCGCCAAATATTTCTTCGACACCATCTTCCCAGGGTCGCCCAGGGTGATCCTGGCAAGACTGCATCCTTTGGTTCCATCCCATCTCTTAAAGGATTGAGCATGGGTGTATATAATTATTAGTAAGATATCGAGAACTGGAAAAATGTTCTCTTTCTCTTCCAAAAGAAACTGAGAGGCTGTTATTCACGGATGCAGATGAAGGAAACTGCGGCTACAGATTAATTGATTGGTCCAGCACCCTTGGCTCGTCGGCTTTTAGGTTTTTCATGCCTTTGGTTGTGCCGTTCATGTGAAGAGACCAGTCTTTTCAGTAGGTCTTTCTAGGAGAAATCCTCACTTGAAATCGCTAGTCCTACCAGTCCATATATTCAATGATACTGAGCTTCACGTTCGAAGATAATGTATGAAGCTGTTTCCTCCTCATCAATGCCCAACCCACAGATAGGTTCCTCCCTATATATACCACAGGGTCTAGCTCTTCAGCTCCTGTTTCTTTTGTTTAAATGTTGTCTATAAGTTTGGAAAACTGTCCATTATTGAAAAATTCCTTCAAAAAAAAATTGTTATTGGCGCCTTACTGTATAAAAGTTCGTTGGTTACAGGCAGGTGCGAAATGGATGCTCGATGTGCACGTGTCATACCGGGTGTTTTCTTGAAATCAACTTAAACGGGTTTATCAGGTGGAACGTTAAGATTAAGGTATCGACGCATAATCGTATATTATGGCTTCTTCAATTAAATAATTGTTTTTATTGTACCCAATTATGCAGTTGGCTTAGAGTAATTGGAAATTCAAAAATTAATACAAAATAACAACTACAGATTAATTATAAAAGTTTTCATCATGATTCAATAATTTTATCTTCAATAGTTCTAATCACATCTTTTACAGTATTAATTTTTTATTTCTAATCCATCTGGTATCCAGGTCAGCTTGACGTTATTCATTCCTTCGAACTAATTATTCCCAGTCTAGATGTCACTTCCTGGCTCGGGATTACCTTGAGTGCTACCTGACTCTACGACATGATAGGAGATTGCTTACCTGGCTTTTTTTACTCCTGTCCAAGTGCCTTTTATACTTTTAGACCCAACGGTCTGTTTATCTGTCTAATGGTACTTGCAGTCGATTCCTCTCTATTTGTAAGTGACTATTTAAGAAGTACCTATCACAGAAAATTCAATTTAACACTGTTTCATATACTGAGTGATGAGCTATTTCATTATTGTCGAAAAATTCTTTTACAACGACCGGTTTATGTTACTAGCAGACTTCAACGTAATTACATGCAAATTCAGTGAGTATTTAGCATACCACTTCTTTCGGCATTTCCATAATCATACAATCTCGATTGTTACAACGAGGTCAACTGCAAGCGTGCAAAATTGACCGGCTTTCCGCCAGCGCACTACATTTAATCACCGCCTATCATTATCATACATATTTTATTTAGAAAATAATTTTTTTAAACCAATATTATTTAGCAAACTATGAAATTAACAATTATAATTTCATAATTAAACACAAAACAAAACAATGATATTTTATCGGAACTAGTGGTACGGACATTAACGTGAACCAAAACTAAACAGTAAATACGATTCGAAACGATTAGATACGTATCTATAGTTGACAGGCAATGTATTAAACACATCGTATTGTGAAGCATGCTTTGTTAAACGATGGGGAAGGTTTATATTATCGGATGGTCACGTGCCGTTTGTATTTCTGACTTGATTGACTTCAATGGAATATTATTTTATATATGCGGGAAACGATGGCCTATTATATTATACATTTCCAATACGTTGATTATTATTTTAAGAGCCTTGCCTTGCATCGAGAAATCGATAAACGAACTTCAAATAGATCAGAGATACTTTCAATCTTGGTTAGTACAGTTTTTTTATATTTCAACCACAGTTATAGGAGAATTTGTAAACGATGAGCAAACTAAAAAGTGCTCCAACTGCACAGCCTAGCTTTAGCGCCAAATTAACATACCTCTACCCAGTTAAGCTAGCCTCTTTTATCTATTGGGAAAGATCTAGCATCCTGGAGCTCTGAGCTCTATGGTCATCTGATATCATTCGAAAAAACATTTTGCCAATTCTGAATTGTCCAGAATCGCTGCTATTTTTATACTATTGAATAGCATTTCCTATTTCTAACAAGGAAAAAAGTTTTTTCAAACGATTTAATACGTATGTGAGTAGAAATAGGAATAGGCATTATAAGAAATGTTGCTCAAGAGAAAGATTCATAATTTCTCGTAGTTCTAGACATGATCCTCTTTTGGCTATTTTCACTTATTTCCAACGTCCTGCCTTCTCTATATAATCGCTTTAGATAAATAAATTATCACGTTAGTCGCCAACGAATCCCTTACATAATCCTGTAACTCATAAAACCTAAGTAAAAAATGACATCCTTAATGGCGACAACAATATCCTTAATTGATTCCAGCAATTTCATTGTAGGCCATTCCGAGCGACGACGTTATTATTTATAAGATGGCCATTTTCAGGATCACAGAGAAAACATGAGCTATTATGAGAACATTTCGTGGTCAACTGAGTAAAAACCCAAGGGAGAATGTTATTAGACGATCGATAACTGATCAACGAAGATTCACAAAAATAATTGAAAATTGCAAAGGGAACATTTACAATATACCGATGGTATATATTAAGTGGTTTTACAAAGGGAAGTCATTAAAAAAAAATTTTTAAAAAGAAAACTTGCTGCTAACTCATTCGGAAAGCGTCATTTCTGCACTCAAACATACTAATTACGCTTTTTTGTTCCAGGTAAGATTTCTTGAACATTTTATGTGGTAAGTTAAAAAACTCTTAGTTAGAAAACAAATAATTCAACTATAATATTAAAAAGAAAACATATTAAATGTTTAGACAAATTCTGGTTTCGTTTTAAATTATCAGACATTGTTTAGATTAAGTTAAAAGTGTCAGTGATTTGTTGATAAACATCTATCGGACACTGCTGTGATATCTGTTTGTGTGAACATGTTGCAAGTGTTTACATTGAAATTTAGTAGCTGACGAAACTGAGATTTGTGTGAGTTATGCGAAGACAACCCGTCCATTGTTTCATTTAAACTCTCTTTACGAGTATAGTCGTGAATTTAAAAAATTGAACTGTGATTTTGAATGAAGTAGAGTAGATACTCTGGATAATTTATATTAATTGATGATAAGTATTTGGTTTTAACATTGAACATAGACGGCTCATCCAATTTTAGAAACAAACAAACCACCTAAACATCAATTATCCATTATGGTGTTTTTTGAAAAACCATTTTATCTTACTCTGCATCCTAAGTGGATTATTTAGTGTATCACCCTCGTACCTGTATATACGAATAGCCCGCATAGCGACTTGAGTTTCCCATGCAAATAATTGGTAAATTTTGTGATTGGTTACCGGTGTGACAGGATGATTGCTGTTTGGAAGAAGAACGCTAAGAAGCCAAAGAACCGAAACGAAGTTATTAAAGCGAAAGGTGTGGGCGAAAATTAATTTCCGGTTCCTCTCCTTTCAAGAAAATAGTGGTTACTTCGTATATATTTTGACTTTTAGATCGCGTGACGAAAGTACCAATATCCTTAGGTTAACACGCTATATATATGTTCCTGTAAAAGCGTTGGGAAAATATAGGCGACCATTTAAGTCATGCTACTTAAAAATTCACAATAAAAGTATTGACATATGCAAGATTTTGAGTTAAAAACATTGTTCAGTTTCTCTTGAGAACCCCATAACATTCTGATCTCATTACGTGTAATGCCAGAGCCGTACCAGCTACAGTGTAGTTTATTTTTTATAAACCCGGTCACATTATCGTTCATTGGCTTACGAGCAATATAATAATTTGTTTCGAGTCTATTTCCAGAAGGTATTAGTCATAGCCATGGATAACGCAAGTTATTATTCCAGATAAATGTAAAGGCTCCTACTAGGTCTTTGCGAAAGGAGCATCATCGCAGATTCTGCATGTTCCACTGTCCACTTTGTCCATCTCACAGAGATGGTATCTGAGTGAGCAGTGTCCAGTGATAATTACTATGATTACTCTGCTTCAAAAGTAATTTATCGTAGTGAGTGTCATGATAAACTTTTGTCTTTGGCATGGAATATATTTTCAGATGGCTGCGCTCATTTCCTTTTTCCGTTTTCTGACTTTATCAACAATGAGGCTTTTTGAGAAAACATGAAATGATTCAGTAGAAGCTCCTTCCGTGGCAAGATTGAGCTGCTCCAACCCTGAGTATCTAAAGATGCCCCATTAGATCGCGGGGGTTCAAAGATTTAGCCTTTAGCTATTATCCAGAGCGATCCTCCTTACATATAGATGTAATGGAGGAAGATCCTGGACCAATAGATAAACAAGTTAAAACAGTTGTTTTTTATTCCAGAGTTTTCGATACTATTTCGTTATACCCCGTATTCGTATATTTTATTTTTATAACGAAATCATACTTTTAGTCTAGAATATAAACGAAAAGTGACATAACGTCATGTTTTGACCACCAGCAGCGGTCGACGTGACTAATTACATTGATAAATAATTTCAGTGTATATTACTCGCTTCAATAAAACTCTGTAACATGAATGACAACTTACGTTACTGAAAGCGCAGTTTTCGAAACGAAATAGAGGGTCTTTGTTGATGTCTATCAATTAACATGAAACTTTTACTTGTAGAAACTAAAATGGTATCATTGAGAGCACCTAACGTACTGAATAATTTCAAAATTGACGTATAGGAAAGTTGATAATTTAATAGTTCGCTATCTCTTTATTATGCGTTAAAGTTTAATTCCTTTGAAAGGTGCGTTTTATGTTGGTATATCGAGTGACTCGATGAGAGTGTCTTTTATTTCCTGTTTAGGTTTTAAGGGTCTTGAACGTGTGAACTTTCGATTACATTTTTGGTTACTTTGCAAAATTCACAAGCTAATATTCACAGATGGCAGATATACAAGGTGTTTCATTGGGAAAGGGCCTAACTTTAACTGTAGATGGGGATCACTTTAGTGCTTCCATAAACCTATATTTAATGTGTCTTCTGCACTTCATAACCTCCTTTGTTTCGATTGTTATATTTTGCATCCAGTGTATTTACGAAAAGAGTTCTATAATTGATGTCGAAGAGTGACACTTAAAAATTGCAGTACAAATCACACTCATAAACCATAACTGTGAACGTTTCAAGTTTGGCCAAACGCCCAAAGTGCAAGATTTTTTTTTGCGTATTCTGCGAATGATTTAAGTTCGGGAAATTGCCAAAACGACATTATTTATCGGGGGTTGCGTACTGAGAGAACGGAAATTGCGAACCAACCAACGTCTTGAATAAACAGCGGCATTCAAAATGTTATCACAGTGGCTCTCAACAATGAAGGATAATTTACGGAATTAAAAGTGGGTAAAAGTGATTTGTTTATGTTTCAAAATTACAATATTACAGAATATTACAAAATTACAAAAAATAAATACAATTTCAAGTGAAATCAGGGATACATAAGCAATAAGATGTTGCCTAAGTGGTCTATTGGGTTCAGTGATAATGCTGAAGTCTTAATACTGTCTTTGTCTTGAATGTTTTTAAATACATCAGGAGTTTTTCGCACACCCACTCATAGCTATATGAATAATTGGTACCGGTTTTTTGCGAGTATCCCATTTTTACTGTTTTCTTATATAGATATAGAATTATCGTTCGTTGAGAGACACCAGTCATAGCAGAAAATTTAGTTCTGTTTCTAAAAGTGATTTCCCTGTTATGTCAATATCTTCCAATGCATCTGAAGACGATGGAAAAGCCTGGACCCACAACATATTTTAGCTTTGTCGATGATTCTGTCATTTCACTTGAATGTTCACGATTTTTCTAAACCAAAGGATATTAGTCTACCTATGAATAATTTTGTCATTATCTTCAATTAATTTCCTATTTGTTTAACACAAATTCACATAAAAAACTTAAAAAAAAACGAATACTAGAGAGCGCCACATTAAAATTAACTATCGGAAATGTTTATCTCTATCCTTGTAAATACAATATATAAATATATATAGTCACATCCATTCGACAATTCCAACAATAATTTTGTAATAAATGGAACCCATTCGATCTGTATATTTATTTTTGAATCGTTAAATAAAGGTCGTGTCTAGTTGACCGCTTTGGCGGACGGATCCTTTTGATTTATGTAATACATAGTAGTGGTCTCTTTCCATTGGATATCCCACGCTAACTCTTCTTTGTCTACGAACAAGCTTGCGAACTGGACGCTATAAACACTTTGATCCAGACGCAATTATGTTGGTTCACAACTTTTTTTAATTTAATTAATTGTATGAGCCTCCATCTCTATAAATTTCAGCAGGGGTTGAAATGACTTTTTTTAACGTGTTTTTGGTACTCCCTTTGACCCACCCACCGCTGGTGCTCCAGCTGACTGTTACTATATACTTCAGAGCACAACCA
Source organism: Galerucella calmariensis (assembly GCA_910591675.1). NCBI lineage: Eukaryota > Metazoa > Arthropoda > Insecta > Coleoptera > Chrysomelidae > Galerucella > Galerucella calmariensis. The sequence goes on along the minus strand of CAJUYG010000052.1, from coordinate 135,983 downwards.
AATTCAGCACTCAACAATTTATGGTCAGTGTTAAAATGACTGTCAAAAAAGTATCAGTAGCTTCCGGGTTATGTGTTGAATTGGTTATTGGTTATTACTAACGATGGCGATTGATTTTGAAAACGCTTCTGAGACGCTGCGACGGCTGGATCAAGGGCCACAGTAAATTGAAAGGTAACCACATTGCCGAATCACTAGCCAGGAAAGCAGCCTCCACCTACTCCACCAGCCTCCACCCACTGCCACCTACGAAAACACCTCTACAAACTGGGTCTGCCTGACACTTCACTTTGTAGAGGATGTGAACAGGAAGATGAGACCGTCGAACACATTCTTTGTGAATGCCCGACACTCTCTCAATTCAGGTTTTCTGTATTCGGCGAGTACAGGCTAACACAAGCCAGCATGAGGGAGCTTACTTCCGGCGACGTTATCGCCTACTTCAAACAAGTAGGCTGGATGACGAGCTAAAAGGAAGTTTGAACCTCAGAAGGATGTACAGTGGGCCAATCGTGGCCCAAGTGCTGTGGGGTCACCTACCCTTCAAAATCTTACAGATACAGAGACGCTGCGGCTAAAACTCCGGCAACTATAATAATAATAATAAAAATTATGCTGCGATATCTCTCTTTATTGAGTTTTGTAAAAAATTGGGCTCCTGACCCCTTACAAAACAATTAATACAACACTGCAGAAAAGAAACGAGTTAGTATGATTTTTCAATTTGTGTGTTTTTGGTAATGCTATTCGATAACTGCTATAGGTTGTATAGTCACTCTATTTTAAATTGTTATTTTTCACGTATCCAGATCTATTTGCTTTATATCGCGTTTTCACCAGTAAAAGTAAATCTAAAAATAAATTTGTTTTGTTGATGTTTATACATGCAATCAGTCGAGAGAGTGAAAAGCTTTTAACAAACGTTGATTTACTCGACTCGGTCATATAGGTCCTGTGAAAATGAAATTTCGAAAAAAATAATAATTGCAAAGTTGATACAAAGGAACAAAGGATATTAATACTTAAATTAATTAAAAATAGATATCTTCTTTTTCCATTAATTGAACAAAAAAATCCTTCCAAATCCCAGCCCAACCCTCCACTCATATCGGCTATTTGGCAAACATTCGGCACGCTATTCAAGCTAACGTCTTTACGATAAATACAATGGGTCGAGGCAAACAAAAAAATAAACATAAACAAGCTCTTATCGGCCATTTCCAACGGTCTCCAAGAATTATTCCATTTTCGAAACATATTGTTGTCTTTCAAACTGAACAAGATGCGATTTTTCGTTTAGGCCTTTTTAGGTTAGTCAGTTAATTCACCAGAAACATTCTTAGTAGACTATCATATTGTTGGAATGTCCTACATTTTATCAAGGATATGATATACTGTGAATGGACCTTGAAAAAAAATTTGCAATAAAATAGTATTGATTATTCTTCTGAATGAAAATTGTCAAATAATCCAAGTCTGGGAAAGAATACCATTCAATGGTATATAGTTGGTTCAAAAGTCATTAGAAGGAGCTGGGAAATCGGATATCCTAAAATTTCTTCGGGAAATAGAACTAAAGGAACTACTCGTCTCTGGGAATTTCCTCAGGAACTAAGTAGAAGGAGAATTTTGAGGTATCGGTGAATGATACCCCAATATACTTTCATACATACGTGTGGGTTAACCGTTCTTTCTTTTCATCTTCCCACAAGTCTGTATCACATAATTCTTAAAATAACCACTCAATTTTTCACTCAAATTTCCGGTTTTTATATAATTAAATCATTTTTCACAGACAAACATATGATTAGCATTCCAGCAATACCAATCTACTAGATTTACTATCGAGGAACACGTGATAATAATAAATAGTCCCCTTGTTAATTGTGTCGCCAGAGTCACCCGAATCTTGTGCCCTTATTCAAGCTACACAACCTTTTACCCTTATCAGATCTTGCCAATCATAAATAACATGAAACGAGGTAGTATCGCAAGTAAGTGCCTCCAGGGTAGTGACAAGTCTTAAAGGGGTTCACAAGCCTTTATTTGACAGAAATTGATTTTTACTAAAACACAACATTGCGTTGTTTCCTCAAACTTTTAAATATATATGTATCGGCAAGAGAATCAATTAATTTCACACTGCTTTATCTAAACTGTTCAATTAAAAAAAATTATTGATTATAATTAATGTGGGTCATATAATAAAATGAAAACATTTTTCATTTAAAGATATTTTTAATTGGATAGATTAAGATAAAATGTCCAATATATCAAAAATATAGTTCACAGAGGTCAATATTTTATATAATTTTATATTCGTCATTTAGACAGTTTTGTTTGTCTCGTAAATATTATCATATTTGAGGTACCCATCTGTTTCGAAATCTCCCTGTCGAGGATAATGATTCAACTAGATCACTTCAACTAGGAGACTAAGTAGAAGAAACGTAGATCTTTTAGGTAGCAGTTAATATCACCCCGATGTATGCAAGGCATTGACAACAGAGTGTGGGTGCCAGAGCATAATAAAATTGTCGAAAATCAAGTTGCAAATGATCTTGCAAAGGAAGTTAGTTGACCTCTTTTATCGGATTTTACCATCGCATACTTTTTTGGATACCCAACTGAAATCGTATAAACCATTAAGATAGTTTCAATTATCTAAAGTATACTGATATCTTCAGACCTGCATATCCATTCACAGACAACCTGGAGAGGTATGATAAAAAAGTATAACTTTTCAAAGAAATTTGTTACGGAATTAAGAAACAAGGGAATGGGATCCAAATACCATTACCAGACTTGGAAAGAATGCAATTCAATGGTACACCTACGGCTCAAAAGCAATAGAAGGAACTGGGATAGGAGTGTTCGGTCCAGGAACCAAACACTCTGAAAGCTTGGGAAAAACCCCAAGTATCTTTCAAGCGGAAATCCACGCCATAAGAAAGTGCGCCCAGTTCAATATTGATAAAGGATACAGAAGACAAAGGATTATCATAATGTCGGATAGTCAAGCAGCCATTAATTAAACCACTGAGATCTTGTGTAATCAGTTCCAAAATGGTGTGGGAATGCCTAGACCAACTCAATGAACTAGGCGAGAACAATATAGTCACCTTTCTATGGATTCCAGGACACACTGGCATAGAAGGAAATAAAATAGCAGATGAACTAGCAAAGAGGGGGGACTGAAATACCTTTCCGGGGGCCTGAACCCTTTTGCGGAATCAGCCCCAATGTAATATTGGAAGAAATAGGTAAAGCCGAGAAAAAGAGAATATCTGACCATTCGAAAGATCTAGTAGAACTTAAACAATCGAAGACTCTTCTGGGTTACTACAACCTGTTGAAATCAAATGAATGCATAGGTCTAAGTAAAACTGCGCTAAGAGTTTTAAGAGAAATCCTAACGGGACATTGTCGCCTGAATGGGCACGTGAAAAAGCTCAAAATAGTGGAGAAAGTAGAATGCAGATTTTGTGGCATGGAAGAAGAAACCTCATCCACATACTTTCCAACTGCACAGCACTTCAGAATCATAGAGCACAGCACCTGGGAGATTACTGGATAGAGGAGGAACATTTACCCAAGTTGAAGCCTGCATATATCCTATCCTTTCCTCAGAAACTAAGTAGAAGTAAGGGGGCACAATAGATCTTTTAGGTCTCAGTGAATGTCACCCCAAAATACATACATACATACATTCATAAATCTTTTTCCACCACTTATGCATTACATTTTTAATGTATTTGTTTTCTTTGAAAACTAGCATATTTCATTACGAATAAAATCTCAGAGAATACAGGAAAATCCAAATATAAAGTATGCATGTAGTCAAACTTGCCACCTTTTCCAGTCTACCAAACTACATGAAAGAGATCTGGAATATCCGGAAATAAAACTGCTGGCTATTAAATATTCATTAAATGGTTGAGGCGCAGCTTGTTAAGTAGGAGGAACCGACGTAGGAAAATTATTGAGGACACATATTTCAAATGAAATTCTATTTTTTACAGTCAGAATTTAATGATCTATACAAGATCTGGTCAAAAATAATATTTCGAGACAAACAATATTTATGATAGTAATATCAGCCGGAAATGCTTGTCTCCTAACCCCATACCTCGTAAAACTAATCGAAGTACATAAACAACAGTAATAAAGCGATATTACAACCCGGAATTAATTCGGAGTAATGTAACCCTTTCCTTGTCTAAATGTCACTAATCCCCGAAGAAAAAGGGAACAACAATCGACGAGTATCTCAAAATATTTTGACTGCAACTAATCGCGATTCTCGACATAAAGTGTCTCCTAGTAAACGGGCCATTAAGCGAAAATTGGATATCAACTCGCCTTCGGCAATTGTTTTAAGCTTCGCATAACGTTTGGAGCACTTTTAACTCTGCTAACGACAGGATTGGTTTAAGGGGGATCAGATCTATTATTATCAAAGTGGTTTTTTCAGTATTAGAAGAAAAATATATTAAAATTCGTCAATTGGGCTATTAGGTACTAAATTTTATGTAACCCGTCACTTACTTGAAATTAACCTATCAACTATAAGAATTTTAAAGGAGCAAAACCATCGGGACTCGAGCCCGGGACTCCTCAACTAGAGAGCGCTTCCTACAATGTTTTGTTCGGTATTATAAGCACTCATTAACAGTGACTGCATCTTTTTTAAACTTGGTAGATATTTCAAAAAATTAATTTGTTCAAATAATAAAACGTTTTTGACAAAGATATTTCGAACTGTGGATGTAGTGTAATCTTATTTAAAAAAAAATAACAATTTGTTTTTGGATTTAAATTTACCGAGCCTAAAACCGATTCTGTTAAGAAAGCAGAAAGGACAAGAAGAGAAAGAGAGAACCCAACGAAGCACACCAAAGCTAAAAATTAATACTAAGGATGATTAAAAAATCTGCATACAGCCCTCGACGAAGGCAGCCAAGCAGTTGCTTATTTTATGGTCGTCTTGGGAGTAACGGGTGCGTTTTCTTGTATAAAATAGCAGCAGTGTTGCCGGTGTTTACTGTTTTACCTCCAAACTAAATATTTTCCCGAAATAATATGAAAGTTGTAAACCGTATAGATGGGTACAAAAAACCTTGGAGAACAATAGACGAAAGTTTTATTACAATTTGTTTGCATATACATGCGAGTTTTTTTTAACGGTTTTAATGATTTGACAACAATGTAATCTTATAAGAGAATTAAGTCGCCCGCTCGATTCATATATGTTTACATGAGGGAAATATGCACGAGATAGCTCTGTTTTTACGAGATCGTAAATCTTACATTTGTGACACGAATCTCTAATTACTTTGTACAGCGTCACCAGTGACGCACAGTCAACAAAAAAAAAAGAAAAAGGAAGAGAATTATTATGTTTCTAAAGAGGTCTATCATTACTATAGGCATATTATATATACATCCAGTCAGATAACCTGCAGGCTTCTCTTAAAGCAAGGCAAGAGAAACAGAGTCATTTTGACCTGGGTGCCGGCGCATTGAGGAGTGGAGGGCAATGAGGAGGCCGACACTCTGGCAAAAAAGGGATCAGAGACTTTATTTATCGGACCTGAACCATTTTTTGGCATTGCGGAAAGCACCTACACGTACTGGGCTTTCTCACTCGAAGGCGTTCATATACTACCCTTCGAGAACAAAAAATAAGCAGATCCTGGAATGGAGTAGAACAAACCTACGCATTCTGACGGGACTGCTTTCAGGACATTGTAGACTAAATTACCACCTAAAGAAGATGAGTTTGGTTCAGACCTCGGACTGTAGATTCTATAATTTGTAGGACGAAACTGCGAAGCACATTCTATGCTCATACCCAGCCTTGGGCAGGTAAGGTATAATACGTTCGGTTTTAGTACGGGACACTCGTAATACATGAACTTCAATTAGTACGTTCAAACGGGACACGCGTTTCCAAGTGTTTACTTGAATGGTTGTATGACCAATGAATATTTAGAAATATATTTGTGTTGGATTGAATCAGATACAGATGTAAGACTAGAGTATCGTGTGAAAGGTTCTTTTTTACGGGACACTTTTAGTGTCTTGAATCTTGATTCTAGTAGCCGGCCACAAAGTGTCTTGTCTGAAAGCGATCTAAGAGTAAATTTATGGAATGGAGCTACAGATACAAATATTTTAATACTAATTCCTAATGATACAATTGCATATCTTTTATATTTGCAAAACGTGACATATCTCCTGTCAAATAATATCGAAAAATAATCTGCAATAACTAAAAGAGATTTATGTGTGAAAATTATGTGTCATCCCCAACTATATTATGTTGGCGTATGTGAGGTTTCAGGGAATGCACACTACGCTTTGTTCATGACCAAACTTTCCTAGATAATATTAATTGTTTACAGCCTTTAATTACCTAATTGTTCCAGAGTGTCTTTTCTAATAAAAATTAAGTTGTTATTTGCTGGAAGTCTTCCATTCTTCAGCTTACGATTTCTGCTAGCCGATAACCCCGAAAAACTGCCTATAAAAAGTAATATTCCAACTTTATCGTTAAAAATATATTTCTCTCTCCAACACCATAAAAAAAGGGAACAATCTTAAATACTTTCAACGATAAAAGCACTCAAAATTCCTTCTTTTCAAAATTCCATAAAACCGAAAGTAAAAAGTTCCTTTACGAGCGATACAACTGTTTTGGTTTTTGATAACCATATGGCGAGAGCATTTGGTTTACGACTCTATTAACGATCTTGTTAGATGTATGTTTTAATAGATCTTCATTTGTTCAGGGACGAATATAGACCAGTTGTTAAAATAGGTTTACGTTTATCTTATAGCTAAGTTGGTTCATGATTCTGTACAATGAAGGTTATTGCCGAAACAATACTGTTACGACTTTGTACAACGGTGTACCAAAAAAATAAATAAACCAAACTGAATTAATAAATATTTGTATTAAGATTGTTACAGCCAGGATGTAAAATTACTATTCTACATTTATGACAAGATATGACAGGAATACAGGAAAATGTATGCCATTCACCTTTTGCGCTGACGTTTAAGACTTATCGATTTTTCCGAAATTTTTATGAGATACTTATATACCATACGCTTCATCTCTTTAAGTCTCTTCCATTTTTCTATTTAAATTTAAATTTGAAATTGCTTTTCTATGGAAAATATTATCCTATCCACTCCCCAATCGAAAGTTCATTTCTTTCCGGGATATAATTTGATAATGTGTATAGAAGACTTTCCACATCTAAAGCCTCTCGGTCCCCTATACGAAATTTTCATATCACTTCTTTTTGTTTTCTCTGTTCCTCTAACGTGATTACGATAAAACCAACATTTTCCGACTAAAATGGCATTTTGTTTACCGATCTTTTTGCCGGAAACTTTTTGTTTATTTGAAAAATAACACAATTTTCAAAAAGAGTTCCCAACTAATTGGGTTACATATTTCAAGTCCATGCGTGCAGCTTCAGCAACGTCCACAATCTCCTTCAATAAAGTAGCATACTCTTCTTCAATACCTATGATGACGTACTGCAAGTGTCAAACGTGAAAGCGAGCGGTTGTGCAGGTCCCAACTTGATAATTATTTAATTACGATAAACCTCTTGCTGGTCAAAAATTATTCAGACAATGCCAAACGCCAACAGAATGTGCTCGTTTACTAAAATGTTTAAATCATTTTCAACTGTCGTAAAACAAAGTACTAAGGATAAAAATATGATTCTGAATATTCCATGTCAATAGAATATGTCGTTCTCCTAATACAACCAATTAAACAAGCATACCGTAGCGGGGCGAAGACTATGACTGTGACGTCACCGCATATGAAAGCAAACTTAACGCTTCTGACTGTAACGTGCCTCGCATAGAATTTATTTATTTCGAATTACTTACAAAATTTTGTGTGAATAAAATAAAATGTGTGGACCTTATTTTGAAAGAGCATACTAATTAAATCTTCCAGAAGTGGACTCTCTGTAGGTAGGAGGCATGCAAATCTGCAGGTATTACTGAACGTACGACTGGGATACGTTGCTGTTACTGTACAGGACGGTCACCGTTAGTCTAAATCAGCCTTAAAAGAAAAAAAATACGTGTCAACCGAAATGCTGAGACAATGTAAATGCGATAATATGCGGAAGTTATTTATCACTTTTAAAAATATGCATATCACTTTAAACTCTTTTATGATCCATTGAAAATAATTTTATTAGTTTTTTTTTGTAGTAGGTAGTCATAAAATTTGATAATGATGGCGGAAACTTGAAAGAAATTAACTTTATTTTTAGCCAAAAGTTTTATATTTTTTTATGTTGTAATAAAAAGAACAATAAGGGACATCAAAGTGTATATTTCAAATGACAGTGGAATATTTAGTCTTAAATGACTGTGGAGAATTTTGTTACCGCGAAGATCTTTAGACATTGTATTCGTCAGGGAGTTCTAAGAAATCAATAGTTACAGTGACTGGAAGACAAATTATCCAATTTGTTTTGCACTTAATAAAATCCAAACCGAAAATCCACCGGCATAAATATGATGCGTACCAAAGGAATTTCAATTTTCTCGGAAATATCGGAAATGTCAAAAGCTAAACGTTGATGAAGCACTCCGGATTAGGAACTGATTTTGGAAAAAGTGATGTTTTTCAATATAAATTGGATATTTGGCATAGTGGATTTGATACTTTTCCATAAGAAAAAAACAAAATAGAATTAGTAATAATTTATTTCAGTAACAAATACAATATGACTTATATATACAAAGAGTCCCAAAGTTCTGGTATTGGACGATTGTGCAGGCACAGAACAAATTTGCTGAAAAATACCTACTCAGTATATGAAATATAATTGATTTTATTGTTTTTTTTGCAGGAAAGGGGCGTTTGTACCCAGCATATAGCCTGAGCGGTTCAGAAGGCGAAGATTCACCTCGTAGATACATTTCCTCGAACAATACTTATCAGCATCCCTTATACCAACAACCAGCGGGTTTAAGTGATACACCAACGTCCGAAAACGCTTCGGATGCAACATTGACAGACTCAGAATTGGCGCTCGCGAGAGATTCAACTCTTCTTGTACATAACGGTAAGTGTTTCAATGTATTCTTTTTATCTCAATCACCTAAAATTCTTATTTCCCGATGACCAGCTTAAAAAAAATATTCAACTGTAAACCGACTGCTCGTTCCAAATTTATGACTCGGACGATGAAGTTCCGGAGTTTCCCGCTGATTTACTGCAACCCTGAGTTATAGTTGGTGCGATTTTTTCCCCTGCTTGATAAATTAGCTCATTTTCTTTTATCGAATTTACGAGTAAATGTCTACCATTACGGACAAATATAAAAGTAGAGACTTTTTTTTTCACCGAAATTCTTTAAATAAGGAAATCTATCTATCTACGATTTTTTATTCCTCCCTAAAATAATTATAAACAATACCTAATAGTCCAAGATCCCAGAGCTATAGCACATAACTTATTTTCAAATAGATGAAATGTTAGGTTCTCGGTAGCATCTCGTGTGCTTTGAATACCTGTGTGTTTGTGGAGCTACCCTAAGGGCACCTGTGCAGGTATCAGGTGAGAAAGATAACTAGAAATAAGAGTTACTTTACTTAAATTTGAATGCCTGATTTTTATATATGTTTTGTAGAATAATATTCTAAAGTCTATTTATTTTTTGTGGAGCTTTAAAGCGTCTGACAAAAGTTTCGGTCCATGTAAAGTGTCTGACACTTATGATACTACTTTAGAATATTATTCTACAAAACATATATAAAAATCAGGCATACAAATTTAAGCTAAGAAACTCTTATTTTTAGTAACCTTTCTCACCTGATTACCTGCCCAAGTGCCTTTAGGCTAGCTCCACAAACACACAGGTATTCAAACCACACGAGATGCTATTGAGAACCTAACATTTCATCTATTTGAAAATAAGTTATGTCTTATCGCTCTGGAATCTTACTCTATAATATTCACTGAAGTTTTATATGAATTATTTGTATTGGAAGTATAACGTCCAATAAACGCGTTGATAACATGTAAAAGACGGTAGCTGTCGCATTTCAATAATATGTTGAAGATTCAATAGATTTTCATTGTTTTATAATAATTTCAATAGTCGAGTTCGACAATAGATGACTGCGATATTTTAAAGAGAAAATAGAGACTGAGAGAGAGAGAGAGAGAGAGAGAGAGAGAGAGAGAGAGAGAGAGCTTTTGCAGTCCTTATTACGAAATCATTGTGCCCCCTGGGATTTAACGAATAGAGATCTATCTATCCTTAGATTGGTGTTTATTGAATTCATGTCGACTTTAAATTGTATTGAAATGCAGAGAGATTGCACCATTCGATCGGCGATTATGACGACCTAGATAGGTAGATTCGCTCTTTTCAATCTAATGTTGAACACTTTATTTCCAGTGTACAATATATAAAATTAAAGACTTCCCGACTTTTTAGAATAGAGCTATTAATTTTTAGAACATTTGAAATCACCTTCCCCCAGTTTCGTTTCTATCTTTTACAACCCCATTCATCCTCAGCTACATATCCTAATAAAATTAAGTTAAGCACTTACGGCAACCATTTTAAAAAATATACTTTTTCACACACACATATCTGTATATATACATACATACACCACCCCTACCTCATCCCATCCCATCCACTTTTCCAGCAATCTTGCTTTCGTAGCAAAAATAAATGCAGGGACCATGTTTACTCGTTATCATAAAAAGTTACCACCTAGGCAATTTTCCCTTCAACCATAACACTTTTTACGTGGCTGAAAGATGAAAGCTGATAATAGCTACCGAGTAACCATTACTCCGGCCAGCTCATCACATTCTCGACATTACTCTTTTGAGTGGCGTCGTCTTTACTCACTCACACAGTTGCCAAATCGGCCAGAAATTTCAGATATACGCAGAAATATGTAAAACAAAAAATATTATTAAGAATAGGAGCGAACACTATAATATTATAATATTATTTTATTCGTCATTTGCCTTTCTTCGACTCCATTTGGCGTCCGCCTCTCATTTCTGGTCTCTAAACTTTCATCTCTACATACTCGTGTCTAGCTTCTTGACTCTCGTCTCTAGCTACTTGAATCTTGTCATTGATCTTCAGACTCTTGTCTTTCAGATAAACAAATTAGTATTTTGCCAGTCAGAATTTAATATTCCATGAAAAATCATTGTTGTATTTTATTTATTTCGTATAACAGTAAACGACCTTTCCAAACAGAATCATAAATTTGTTCGTACTTTATTTTGTTTCTTTCGGCTTAGACGAGCTGAACACTAAATAAAAAAGCAGTTGGCAACAATGGAAGTGTTCAGTGCCTTTCTTATGCACGTCTACGGCTTCATAATATTAAAGAAAATCGCGTAGCAGGACATTTCAGAGTAAAAAATAGTGGGTACGGCCTAACGTTACCGTTGAAATGTGAATGGGCAATTTTCTTAGTAGCTGGAAGGACGAGTTATAGCTTTCTTAAAATACTCTCTTTTTTTTCGTTCGTTTCCAGAATGTTCAGGACCAGATTGGCTTAATCGACGGAAAAATCATTTCTTATGTTATATATATAAATGAAAAATGACACAAAATATACTTTTTTGACTCTTCATGGAGTGCAAAGCTTCTCTTCTTTCTATTGGCAATGATACTGATCTCAATCTCTTCAGCACAATCCTAAATTGTTTGTCGAATGCATCAGACTAGGTTTGTGGTGACTGGTCCAGTAGACCTTACACTGAAGTCTATTGTGGTAATTTCTCTTTTCTCTTTTACTAATACTACTGCTACATCTTGCATGTTACTACTAATATTATGTATGTATGCATTTTGGGGTGACATTCACTGAGACCTAAAAGATCTATTGTGTCCCTTTACTTCTACTTAGTTTCTGAGGAGAGTCTCAGAACCTAGTGGTTTCTTTAGTCCCATTTCCCGGAGGAATTTTAGGATGTATGCAGGCTTCAACTTAGGTAAATGTTCCTCTTCTATCCAGTAATCTCCCAGGTGCTGTGCTTTACGATTCTGAAGTGCTGTGCAGTTGGAAAGTATGTGGATGGAGGTTTCTTCTTCCATGCCAGAAAATCTGCTTTCTTCTGCCTCCACAACTTACTTTAAGCGGACCCTTTATGTAGAATGATATACCAAAAGGCGCTGATTGTTCTTTCAAATTTTTTTCAATTCCTCACATTTTTTCTTCTTCTTATTTTCAACAGGTATGTATACAAAGAAAATATTGTAATTTTATTTCGTCTTCAACTTTTCAATTCCAATGACAGAAATGCCTATTTCGTTGCTGGAAATGATTTCCGTCCGGTTCTGTGCTACTGAAATACTTCTTGTTTTTTCTCTTTTTGCCAGAAAGTCGCTAGGCTCTAAGCGAAATTGAAAAATAAATTTTCTTTTTCGGTGGCATTTAATGATCCTCGGAGCATTACCTTTAAAATCTACGACAAATCATTAGTACGTGGTATCGTACTTTTGGGTTACACCTAAGTATAATGGAGGATGGCTTTTGACTAGTTTTCAGAAAGCACCAAGTTATTGGTAGAGCATTTCACTGGTTTCATAGGTTCCTTGTTAACAATGATAGATTATGGAATAACTAGTTGGAATGTGAATAGGAATAAGACGAGCGGTAAAATCAATAGCAATAAGCACTCTGAACAAAAGATATTATTTGGGTCTATCGAGTCCAATGTTCTCAAACTTATCGTTGTGGAAATATGAAAGATGGAAAGGAAAAATAGATAAATCTTGAATAGGGAATAACTAGCGCGCAAGTAAAAGAAATTTAAATTCGTTTCCAATATTTTTAGAATCATTTACAGTTCGTCTAACTTTTGATGCAAAATAAAAGGAATATGACACGAATCTTGCGATTCGGATCAGACCTATCTTTTTGCCATAAATCTTGGTAGATACAGAAGAGCGAAAGACTACGTTAATCGAACACTGGAAGTTTGTGTAATTTATTAGCAGTTAATTTTAAGGAGTGTTCGATTTTACGAGTCTGCTGAGTTCTCGACCATATTTACGACCGTTCGGGATAAACACGCCCTATTACCGGTCGAATTATTTGCAGACTTTTCTTGCCCTCCCGCTTTTTAGGTATATTCGATCTTTTATTTAACACTTCAGTGATCTTACAAAATTTAATTTATAAAAGCGATCACAAGTTGACGCTCCATCCAGCCAATCTCCAGTTTTCGTATCATAAATCTTAAGTACCAAAAGTGATGATGAATTGAACAATTTTTGATTGAATCCTTACTATTTGCTCCCATTTTTAGTTGAAAAAACAATTAAAATGCATTAATAGTGATAGTAGAAATTCACTTCTCTCAATAATACTGAAAAGCAAAGCTTGTATATGTAGGATCCAGTTTGCTTTCCCTCCAAACACTCTATCCATCATTGGAGTTATTTGCCTGTTGATTTATACTTCCTCTTCCTTTGGAATTCAAGAAATTCAGTCCAGCTTTATTGTTTGCTTGGGCTGTTTATTAATCTCAAAGTTGCTGGACATTTTCATGGGCGTGTACCTTATTATTCGTTGGATTGTTGAATGTAATTGTGTAAATAATCTACCCCCAGATATATATGATTGATTCTCTTTGTAAATATAATTATTTACCGCACGCCCTCCTATTGCACTTGTAATTTCACGCCAATACAGAACAATTGATGACGGATATATAGAATAGAATTTTCTCCATAATAATTGATGAGTCAGTTTTATATAATGAGAAATGCAGTATCACGAATCTTCGTAGTTTCCCATTTTCTTATATGTCAGTCATTAAGAAGGGAGTGACAAGCTGAAATAATTTATTCAGAAGGGTTTCATTTCTTGTGAAAACTATTCTTTTGGAGAAAATTGAACCATTTCTATTTATAGAAGCTTGTCATGGACATTTTTGTGATCTACATAGAGTCCGTAATAATGGAAATTTTATATATACACTCCCAAATAATGATATTTTTTATAAAGGAGTAGACGAAAGTGAGGTGTACTAAATTTCGAAGAATACAATATCCATTTTAAAGTTTAGAAACCTTTCATGACAATTTCGTGATCTACGTAGGTTTTATTTTCTTTTTTGTATATTTTTCAAATACACTGCGTCAACCACTTGGGTCATTGGCAGTTTAAATAAATATGGAATTAATTATAAACATGAAAAATAAGGTCTACAGCTTATTAATATTGATTGACTTAAGATATTTTAAGGTTTTATCGAATTTGTACGTAAGGCAACACCACACAAATTACGCATATAATTAAGCTAAGGACACAGATTTAACACACTGGCACTGATCACACAGAAGAATGGCTTCTTTGGACATCAGGTATTGGTGGGTTGCTGGTGTGTACAATTCTAAGCCTAATTGTTTTCACTTGACCGGATCTATGGTTTGGTAAGGAAGGAGCTCTAGATACATCAGGTATTATTTGGTAAAGTTTATTACGGGAGCTCAAATCCCATCTTAGCTGCCATTCGTTGGTTATGTATTTTTTATAGTCTTTATGATCTTGACTAGGAACTATGTTTATCAATGTTACCGTGGGATTGGTAGAAATGTTTTTGGTAGTTTCGTCAGCATCCTCGTTTCCTTTAATACCTGTGTGAGATGGCACCCAAAGAAATTCTGTAGTTTTGCCTTTGGACTGGAGTTGAGAAAGTGTTGTTTTGATTTTCTGCATTATCACGTTTTTTGTATAAATGGATTGGAGATTTTCTATAACACTGAGTGAGTCGGTGATTATCAACGTATCCTTATTAATGGTTAGGGCTTTCTTTATGTTCAATTCGTCATGTAAAGTTGCGTAATAGTAGGTAATACGTAACGTATGGTAACGTGTCTTCGTCCTAAATGCAGCTGTCCAACGCTTAGGTATTATTGGAAATTATTCTTTTCTTCCTTAATTTCTCAAAAAATTACAGAAAAATAAATTTACAATAACACAATGAACATAGAGAAACTATTTTGAAACCATTGCTGCATCAGTTGGCTAATTTGTAGCGAAACGAAACGAAACGAAACGAAAAGTTTTTGTGGAGAATATTATTATTAAAAATAATAGAGCCATTGACGCTTCCGATTTATATGATATAAAGAAGTGCGGATGATACGCTTCCTATCCGGAATTTCAAATTTCTATCTCGGTCCTATTAATGTCTATAACAAAGTAAATACAATGGAGAAGTGAGTGGAACTCATTATAGTAATGAAACGATTCTCTCCCAGATGATTCAAAGAGGGATTCCTATTAAGGCTGTAACGACGTAGTCGAGAGTTTCACTTCTTTCTCTCAACTCAAAAGCTATTTATTCTTTTTGCGAATTAAAGTTTTCCGAGAGGTTTTTACCGGAGCTTTTCTTATATCTATATAAAGCGTCAGAAAAACGTAATTGCATTCAGATTAAGCCGTTGAAATAACTAGTTTTTCCTGTTATTTTTTGTTTATTATTTGCAAAGATCGTTGTGTATTTTCCTCAATCAATACCTTTCGAAAAGTTCATCGACATCTCATGAAGTTAATTAACAGAAAATAATTATTTTTTCGCTTTTAAAAACTGATTTCACAGATCATAAGGTTGTACACCGCAAAAAAAACATCTCGTTTACTTTTCGTCGGTGTCGTTGTTAACTGAATAATTACGTATGTCTTTTGGATATTTTTGGACAATCTATTTTCAACTATACATATTTATAGAAACAATGAAAACATCACATCACAAAACGTGTGTTTACTAAAACTTCAGTAGCATTGTCAGTGACTTAAAAAGTAAGGAGTTCGAATAAAAACATGACAATACTACCTATTAAATTTTTGACTGTTTTTACAAAATTGAATTTTTCCTTTTCCGTTCAACGCAAAATTATGTCGGTACACACAGATGTTTTTAAAGAAGTAACCCTATTTTATTACGGAACTATCCTACATTCTGATTGAAAGAAATACCTTTTTTTTGATTCGATTTAAGGGAAAAAAATAGCGGATAGACTGCTGCAGTCTCGGCAAATTCCAATTCGTTGATAAAAATAATCATCCTGAATGGCTCGCACAATCAAAGTGAAGGAACGAAAAGTATCTTTCTCTTCCCTCATACACTTTCATCTTTTTAGCATTTCCGATTCAGGCTTTACTTTAGCCGTCTGTCGTCCTCCCGGTGCCATCGAATAAAGGGAATTTTTGCGTTTAATAGTCCTGGAACATGCACAACATTTCTTACCATTAATCAGTTCAACGTTAACTGGAATATTGGGAAGTAGTGATTTATTAATAAAATTAAGTGTATTCCAACATCTGAAAGGATCAATTTATACAGCAAAAATGACCAATTATTTACGGTTTTAAGGTGGGTTAGGTTTGTGGTGTGATTGGCTCTAATAGGCACTGCTCTGCGACTTACAGGAGTATATATCGTAACGCACACCTATTCCTATTGGAACAAACAATTTCATATTCCAGTCAAAGATTGCAGTTGAATCTTCCGGCAGTTCAAGTCTCACCAGTGGCTCTTTAAAAGGCCTGTTAAAAAAGATGAGTCACGTCTGCTACAGCTAAACACTTGTTTGGATGCATTTTTTGAAGGATTGATAAAATCCTGTGAATGAACCAATCTTGGTGAACAATTCTTCCTTGCAAAAGAGTCTGCCTTTTAGTCGCTATCCATACCAGAATGGCATGGCCAGAGATCCAGACCAGAAACACTTTGTTGAGTCTTCCTATTGAGGAGAGTCTCAAAATAATTCGTATGCTTTGGCAAGTTTATTTGAATCCGTAAAAAGAATGCAGTCGAAAACATTCGATATTGCCACGTTTAACTACGAAAAAGCTAAAGTGCTAAGTATGTAATGATAATAATAAGGAAAGGGACTTTTTATTATCAACAATATTAACAATATGAGTAAACGTTAATTCTTTAATATGCTTGTTTCCTTGGATTTTTTCTATTAACATTATTTAATCCATTTATGAATATTAAAAGATGATTCCAAATTTGTTATGGGATTCTTCAAGCTCTGGCAGCGTTGTACGAAAACCATAATTACCACACCCTCCGAATTACATAATTGGTGATTTTTATCGACAGGCCTGACTAGCTGACTTCTTATTGGCAACCGCATGCGTGTGATCTTCCTTTTCACTTCCTCAATTGACTGATATTGATTTATTCAGTGGCGTAGGTATTGTCAGTGACCTTTGCATATTTTACCAAGTACCGTACGCCATTTGTACGTTTATGATAGATATGCGCCATGTTTCCTCGCCTCTTACCGATGTTCCGTAGCTTCAGAGAAACTTGCCAAACTATACCTACTCTTTCAGAGCCATTCTCTTCGAATTAAATTGTTTGTTATTTATTTACATATTTTTACTAGTCTTCTTGTCTCAAATACCTTCATCTTCATAGACTCTAGTGCTTGATTTACTTTAGAACTTCGGTAAAAATATATAATGGCAGTTTTATTTCGCATTAAAGTTCAAAAAGATTGTACGATTTCGATATATCCGATATCCAAGCCTATATCAGTTCCAAATTAAGTTTCAGTTGAAATTGCGAAGGCGGTGGAGTGTGCCAGAAAACGGAATCCATACGGTAAAGATTGCCTGTCCTCAGGACAATCTTTTCTCGCTCCTTTCACATCCATTGACCATTACTCTAAAATTGCTCCGGATATTCGACGGAGATCGTAACCTTAGATTTTTCATTAACTGCATCAGTGTTTGCTATGAACGGCCGAATAACCATTTCATCTCTTAGGACAAACCCAAGATTTAGAAAACGCTCGGTGGAAAAAATTTAGTGGAACATCCTTCTTCACCCGCTCATTTGACCGAAATTCAATAGCGAGTCTTCTGTATTTCGTGTGATAGTTTATCCTGGTTAATTTCTTTTAGTCTCTCGAACTTTTCGTTTAGGGAATCGATCTTTTGAATAGATCATCAATTTGTGTCCGACGTTTTCACGGTATTTCTGGTAAACTAACCAAATTAAAACCCAAATATCCTCATCCATCAATAGGTTCTGTGATTAAAGAATCTTTTTCGTTACTTTCCTTCACGTTTGTGTATCCAAAATAGTTCTTAGCTAATTAGTTTCAACCAAAAAAATGACACTCTAGGTCCCAGTGTTTAGGATCGAAGTAGTGTCAATTTACAAGATTATATTTGTAATCGATAGAGTATCAAAGTTTTATGAGCACATGTGATAAAATTTCATTACCAAATCTTTTTATTTTTAATATCCAATTTTATTTATTATCAATGAGAAATGAAAAACCTGCTCTCCAGTGACTGAATATCGCAGGATATTATTTTGGGGTTGAAGACCTTGAATCCCTTAATCATATTAAGGATTAAATAAAATACCTGCAGAGAGAGAGAGAGTTCGAGGGTGGAATCGAATGTGGACGTTACAAATTCATTCGCTTCGGCTCTCTTCTCAGTCAGTTTAAAATTATTAATACTTTTCCATATGAGATTATTACAAGCTTGAATCCTACGTTCAGATGTTGAGATACGATAAGTATATACATGGTTAGTTTCTGATATAGATTATATTATATTCCCACCTGATAAATTTCACAGCTAATATATTTATAAGCATAAAGTTGTGTGTGT